>JANBPO010005914.1:0-85775 GCA_024336825.1 Amorphophallus titanum | reverse complement strand
CTAAACAACATATGCACAACACTGTTAAAACTCCTCCGTGAAGCATAACGCATTCATGATAGACCGCCATGTAAACATAACGCACCTTACGGAGTCCGCCATGTGACCTTATCCCAAAAGAGATAAGAACAACAGGTGAGACGTGCGGGCGTAGGACTCTGATGATCACAACGGATGTAACAAGGGGCGTTATAACAAAGCATGATGCGACAAAGTAGATCCGTCATGGTCCTGCAGATAACATGCTAGGAACGACAAGGCAGACTGTGGAGGAGATGGCAAGACTTGACTTTAGCGAGTATATATAACGGACCACTTGACATGCATTATGTAATGTATGACGGGGGTACTAAGAGCCGTTAAAACATCAAAGATGCCAAGTGAGACAATGGGTGAGACGTTGGGTGAGATAGTGATCATAACGGGCTTCATAAAGTGCGTTATGTTTATATAACATGTTAGAATGCGTTATGCTCAAGAGGGAAACAAATGAACCGGAAGTGCTTGCCTAGCTTCATAACGAAGATAAAACTCAACCAAGGAAGGCAATGACCCAAGAAAAGAAACTTCTAACCGGCCCAAGAAGACTCGACAAGGGTGAACAACTCAGAGCATCATTAAGATGAGTAGGGAGATGACCCAACTAATTGGTCATAAAACAGGTGTCAACACCTGGGTGTGCCATGCCCCGGCTGTCACCAAATCACCCACCATAGATCCTCCTATCCCATTAGCATTAGAAGAAGTGGTCCACACACTCGGCCACATGGGGACAAATGCCTCTCCGCACATGGGGAAAAATGCCCCTCCACACCCTATCCCCACCATGGGGATCACCCATGTCCAAGTTGAAAGAGAAGCCTCACACGATGGTCTTCACGCTACACCACCCTCCCTAGTTGGGGCCGAGATCATCTTAGGAGAACCCCTTGTTATTTGGCTAAAGGAGAGCCCGATGAGAGAGATCACAGCCCATATTTTCCCTCCCATGGAGCTAAACCTCCCCATAGTGTCCTTCTCCTCCTATCGCACCACCATCGAATCATCCTACCAAGTGGAAACATTAGGGGATCTTCTTAAGGTCTTAGCATGGCAAATCAAGATCACTATCATGTTGACCCCTATGGCCGAATAACCTAGGAGCCTTGACCTCCTACACCTTTGTGTCGGGTCTATCATCTCAATGTGCACTATTGGTTGCTACACTAGCGACCTCCTATTATTCCTCCCCACACCCAATGAGCCCGACCTTCTCCTCACTTTGGAGCTTATTATATCGGGTAGAAAGTTTTTCAAGGGTTTACCCTGACCAGACTAGCCCCCTGGTATAGTCTGCTTAAACCCCTCCCTGACCTTTCACATTCCCCTATAAATGCCCCTTAGAAGCTCAAGGGGTGGGGCAAAGAGAGCAATCGAATCTAACCCAATCCAGAGCACTAGCAAGCAAAACGAACGTAAGGAGATTTGTGTGTTCGGTTGGCTTGTGAATCGGCTTACACACGTCGAGGGTATGTTACTCGTACTCCCCTCACGCAGCGTCTAGCCATGTCACACGAGTTTGGTCCCGCTACACATAAGGCATTATGACAATGGCAAACACACCCTCATCTTGGGTCTACCCGCGTATGCCAACCTATGATGGCCATACATATGCCATGATGCCGCACCTCCTGCCATTAGGGGGCCGTACCCAACCGCTCAATCCGAGCCGCGCCTGGCCCTCACCTTGTCACCGGCCAGTACCTCCTCCAGTCACCCAGTCTAGCCCCTCCTCGACGAATTGGGCATGGCCCTTGCCTCGAGGAGAGCCTCTGTAAAATACGTGGATATCCGCTTTATCACGCATTGACCCGGGGACTGACTCAGACATTAGGATTGTCCCGTGGCTTGCACCAACGGCAATCTGGCCGCTGCGGCCCACCTGTAAAGCCCATGTGGCTCTCATAAAATATGTTATCGTCTGAATATATGTCTTCGCATCCATATTTGGGTCCCAGCCTCTCCCGCACCACTCGGCGTATGTGTCTAGTGTCCCTGACCCTAGCAAACACCTCCCAGTAGAACACGAGCCCATAGCTGAAGAAAGCTCCCGGCCCTCCACCCATGGCTTCAGATACATATAGACTCCTCTTCAACATGGAATGAAGGTGTTCAGATTCAATCCGATGTAAATTAACACCGACTACTTACGGTCAGTGGGGAAAGATGTCTAGTAGATGATTCCCCACAATCATCTGGGCACTCGCACCTATGGAACCTCCCCACTCTCCACGTGTCGCTCATTTCCCAAGCCCACGTGTCGCGTCCTGGCGATGCTTTCTAGTTAAACCTTGGTTCCATAGGTGATTGTCGAGAATCGACTAGCACGCCCGTATCCCAGCCTTGTTTCCCTAAATCCCATAAACCTCTCGTGCCATTCGAGTCCCCCTCAGCTCTCTGTAAAAGGTTGTTGGCCCAGATAGAGATGTCGGACAAGAAGGGGGGTTGAATTGTCCCCTTACCGAGATGGCGGATTTTTTAAACTTTTCTTAAAAGAACACAATGGAATTAAACTGATTACAGAATTTAAACTGTGAGAGGCCTCATCAGCCTCTTGGGTGGCGTCCCCAGTTCTTAGTGGCGGTAATCCGATATTATCGGGTTATCGGTACTCGAAGCTCTGGGTCGTTACACAATGACTGCTGGATGACCCTCCGATGACTGATCGTTACCCCCACGACATTGGCTTCGATCCCGTAACAGGCGAGCATGCCCCACGAGCGCCGTAAGACTCGCCCAGGGATCGGTCGACTTCGGGGTAATCACTCCTCAACGGAAAACTCCCACCATGATCGCGGGGAACATTACTCCACGACTTACACCCTTCTTTACTAAGGGATTGGCCTTCGACACCAGGACAATCCCCTATAAAAGGGACCTTCACAGAGAAGAGAAGGACACAGTGGATTTTCTACTAAAAGCTACACATAGAGAATAGAGTTGTCCAACTTGCTATTTCGAAAGAGAGGTCATGACAGTCTACTTCATGAGAGAGAACCCCATCCTGCACAACCTTACCACCTTGCGAGCACTCTCCGAGTGACCACTGGGGGCGGCAAGCACTCGTCTGGAGGACCTACGCCCCTCTCAGATCTCTTACTGTAACCTCCATTCTTCTCTCTTTCCTACTCTTCTCTGTTCTTCATTTCAACTATTACTGACTTAAGTATCAGAGGGTTGTCCCCTGGGGTAGCTGTGGACGTGCAAAATCGCACGCCCATATGTCCCCGCCAGTCCAACAGCAACAACAAATCTTCAATAGAAGTCAGTCACTGGGGGACACGGCCCCATCTGGACCCTCCGAAGAGACACCGTGCCGACGTGAAGTCATCCCCGGAATCACAACGGCGAAGAGAAGTCAGTCACTGGGGGACACGGCCCTGTCCGGACCCTCCGAAGAGACACCGTGCCGACGTGAAGCCATCCCCAGAATCACGATGGTAGCGTCAACCCAATCAAAAGATAGCCCCTGCGCCAACACAGGCAACCCCTGCGCCAACGCAGGCAGCCCCTGCTTCAACACAGGAGGCTCCTGCGTCAACGCAGGAAGCCCCCTGCGCCAACGCAGGAAGCTCCTGCGTCAACACGGGAAGCCCCCTGCGTCAACGCATTAAAGGCCCAGCGTCAACCCCCTGGGGCCTTCAACGGCACACCCCCCCTGGGGCCTTCAACGGCACACCCCTGGGGCCTTCAACGGCACACCCAGCGGCCTTCAACGGCACACCCAGCGGCCCTTCAACGGCACACCCCCCCTGGGGCCTTCAACGGCACACCCCTGGGGCCTTCAACGGCACACCCAGCGCCCCTTCAACGGCACACCCAGGATTTTTCTGTAAGTTCCTGAGATCTCCCCCACGTCCCACAAAAAATTTCACCCCATTCACTCTTCATTTGCTATTTTTCCATTTTCGTCCAAACCCCATCATCAGATCTGTCTGGTTTCTGTGACCAGGGACAGAACCCTAGAAATTCCCCATTTCGACCCATCTTTTGATTTTTCCTAGAACCCCCAAATTTACTGGGAGTTCCACCCACCAAACCCTCCATCCACAAATTTTCTTAATTTTTGGTCAGCCCATCTTCTATTTTCTAAAAATCGTTGATTGAGGCAGCTACAGTGCTGTCAACCAGTTCCCAGATCCGACCACCCTCCAGTATAAAAATCACAAAAAATCGTAGCCACCTCCAATTCTTCCACAAAAAATATCCCCATTTTCCTAGCTCAAATTCACACAACTTTGATGAAAAGCTCAAGACCTGAATCAGAGATCTCCCTTGCGGTCAACGACATTTAGTAGGAAACTCATCTACAGATTTGATGTTTCAGGGCCAATCCAATAGGAAGTTCCAAAATTGGTAAAAGGCAGATCCGCCCAGATCCATCCCCGATCTCTGGACCTGAGTTGTATCACTTCCAGAGAGCTTTCCAACGGTACCTCGTGGGCTTCGATCCGACATTGGGAGTGGCCACAACAGCTCCTTCGATGCCGTCCGGATGAGGTGTGCTGCTGGTTGCGGGGCCAACGTGCTACTCTGTGGGGTCAAGTGGGTCCTGTGGGATGCCGCTGTGACAGTGGTGACTGGAGGGCTGCTCCCTCGGATGACGGTGCGCTGGTTCACCTCGTGGGAGGCGTGGCGGCTCCAAACTCCCCTTGTGGGGGTTGCTGCCCACGGACTGCTGTCTCTATTTTTAGGCGCGCGCCTCGACGAGAATCACCACTGTGGCCACTCCTGATGTCGGATCGACGCCCACGAGGTACCGTTGGAAAGCTCTCTAGAAGAGCTTCAACTCAGAGCCAGAGATCAGGGATGGATCTGGGCGGATCTGCCTTTTACCAATTTTGGAACTTGCTATTGCACTGTCCCTGAAACATCAGATCTGTAGAGGAGTTTCCTACTAAATGCCATTGATCGCAAGGGGGACCTCCGATTCAGCATTTGAGCTCTTCCTCAAAGTTGTGGGAATGTGAGCTAGGAAAACGGCCATATTTTTTATGGAAGAAGTGGAGGTGGCTACGATTTGTTGTGATTCTTATATTGGAGGGTGGTCGGATCTGGGAACTGGTTGATAGCATTGTAGCTGTATAAATCAACGATTTTTAGAAAATATAAGCTCCATGCACATCGGGGTGCGAAAAGGTATTCAGGGCCGTATCGATCACATGTTGACCATTTCTGATTATTAATTATGTGCCTCCTCAAACTCATGTGTTGTGAAATAATTATCGACACGCCTATAATCATTTTTCAGGATCTAGGGCTCCTTGCCGGCAATGCCACATGGAAGCACTCGAAAATTGCACCAACCTCCTTGAGTCACATGCTGGTCATTCGGGGCAGGTGTGGCCGTCCCTGCCAGTAGGGATGTCAATGAGCCGGGTCAGGGCCAGGCTTAAGTCGGCCCGACCTAGGCTCGACTTATCAATATTGAGGCCCAAGCCCGACCCGGGCCCGAGTTATGTCGGGCCAAACCGGGCCGAGCCAGACCCGATACTATTACAAATTTGTAAAGCCCGACTAAGGCTCGACCCTGCCCGACAACTTAAAAAAAAATTAATAACTGAAATAATATAAAAGTTATAATCTCACTAAGTTAACTAAGGTTTTGATATTAATTATAAGATTTGTATGAAAATATAGTTTTAAATCTTTTAATTAAGTAAAATAATATAATTTGAGCAAGTAGTTTTTAAAACTTAAAATAATTAAAAAAATAGTCAGGTGGGCCATCCCGCGGGCCGAGCTTAAAGCCCGAGCCCGACCCGTGGGTCGAGTCGGGCCATACTTTTAGGCCGGGCTAAGGGCTCATAGATCGTAAAAGGCTTTACGAAACGGCCCTAAATCGGGCCAAGCCTGCGGGCCTGTCGGGCCGGCCCGGCCCATTGACAGCCAAATGGGGAGCTGCGGTTCTTCCCGGCCTATAAAAGTCACTTGTGTCACAATGTGTTCAAGTTCCAAGACTGGGATGGTCTAGACTAACACAAGGTGCGCTCCTTCTAATCACTTGGCAGACGATGGTGGGCATTAGGTCGGGACTGGAGAATTGTCATGCCTTAAAGGTCGATAACGGCGATAAGAGAGGAAAACATTTGATTAATCATCTAACAATGGGGCTGCATGGCCGATAAGTCGATTCCTGTAAAATGAAAGAGAGAGCGTGTTGAACAGCCTTGAAAGCCCCACATCGGGGTACGAAAAGGTATTCAGGGCCGTATCGATCACATGTTGACCATTTCTGATTATGTGCCCCCTTAAACTCATGTGTTGTGAAATAATTACCGACACGTCTATAATGAGTTCGTCGGGAGCTAGGGCTCCTCGCGAGGAATGCCACGTGGAAGCACTCAGGATAATAATTAGTAAAATATCATTGTATCTTTTATCGATTTTACTGTGTGAGGGAACCGTCAACGGGATCACCCGTCCACCTTCCCCAGGTGGGACGACACTCTCAGTCGTCGGGCTACGACTAGTGGCTCCATCACAAGGTGAGAGAAAGCTACGCTATCGGGGTATAAAATAATGCCATAGTTTTACAAAATAGTTTAAACATGGCGAATATGCACTGTGGAATGCATTAAGAACTAAACATGCCCTTTTTGAATGCCAGAAAGTATAACGGACCAACACAGGGCCGTTACCTCGCATAACGGATCAGGGCAGGGGCGTCATACATTACATAATGCATCCCCCGTCATCCGTTATGCTCACCCGAACACTCAGGTGAACACAAGGCATAGGTATGCAGGCCATAACGCACTTGCTATAGCGCGTTATGTACAGTATAACACATCTGCCCCAGTGTGTTATACCCTAATGCATGATGCTGTGTAATCGGGAATGCAGAGCATAACGCACCAGGAATGGGGCATTATGCTGAGTATGACGTGCCTCTAATGGCCGTTATACTCGCATAAGCTGAAGTCGAAAACCCAGGGAGCATAACGCTCCGGGACTCATGCATTATGAGACATATAATGCATGGGTCTGGGTCCGTTAAAGTGTCCCGAACACCAAGAATCCATAGGAAATCACGGTTGAATGCATGATATAATGCACCGGGTGAGGGGCGTTATATCAGCATAACGTGTCTACCCTAGACCACCGTGCTAACCGCCTTACTAGTCAACGGTCGACGGTCAAACCAGTCGGTCAAAGGGGATATGGTGGTCTACCAAGGGTGCGTTAAAGTCACCCGAATGTGAAAAATCCATAGAAAACTCTTGACCATAATGGTCATGGAGGGGTGCGCTATACTAACCACCTATCTACCGTTCTCAGGGGCATAATGGACCTGGAGTGGTCCGCTATGAGGGCATAACACGCCTTATAAGGTGCATTAAAGTCATGACGGTCACCTGGGTGACCGCCATGCGGTCTGGGGGACGAACGGGTTCGGTTTGCGACCGAGCCGTTTCCCTGGTCGATAGAAATCGATGGGTTCGCTACAAAACCGGTAGGAAAATGAAATACAAATCACGCCATACACCCATGCAAGCCAATAAAAGCTGGAAATGTAATTAATATGCCCATGAATAATTAATGAATAATTAAATACCTAATTAACATGTTTTTAACATATTTTAAGGTAGAACTAAACATGGGCATTAAATGGGCCAAACGGCCGTGGATGGATGTGCAAGTGGTGTGGAAATGATCCTAACGAAGTAAGGAGTCCATCCCCCTACCAGATTTGGAGACACTATCTGTATGGTGAGCAGTTCGAAATTCTTACTGATCATCAGAGTCTTCAGTATATTTTCTCACAGAAAGATTTAAATCTCCGACAGCGTCGTTGGATGGAATATATGAAAGACTATGACTTTACGCTTTCCTATCAGCCCGGTAAAATGAATGTAGTGGCTGATGCTCTGAGCAGGAGGGTGCAGGTTAGTCATCTGTTGATGCATGAATGGAAATTGTGGAAACAGCTTCCTAATGAGGCGATCAGCGTAGAGTTTCCTGCAGATTCGCGGTCAGCTATTTGTGCGAAATTGGCTATGACTTCAGCTTTATATCAACAGATTAAAGAAGCTCGACAGGCGGATCCTGATCTGTCACAGGTTATTTTGATGCATGGCATTGAGTTTGATGACGAGCTAGTCGTCAGGTTCCGTGATAGATTATATATCCCAGCTGTTAGCATGTTGAGAAATGCTATTTTGAGTGTAGCCCATGGATCCCAGTTTGTAATTCACCCAGGTGTCACCAAGATGTATCAGAATTTAAAGCAACAATTCTGGTGGCCAGGTATGAAGAAATATGTTGTAGCCTTTGTTGCTCGTTGCTTGACATGTCAGCAGGTCAAGGCCGAACATTAGAAACCAGGTGGACTGCTCCAGCCGCTAGAGATTCCGATGTCGAAATGGGATCATGTTGCAACTGACTTTATTGTGGGTTTGCCTCAGACTCCTCAAGGTTTTGATGCTATCTGGCTGCTTGTTGACAGGTTGACCAAGACAACTAGATTATTGTCGATCAAGGTATCATGGAATGTACAGAGATTGGCCGAATTGTACATTTGAAAGATCATGCCACTGCATGGTATTCTAGTCTCACTAGTGTCAGATTGTGACCTACGTTTCACCTCCGACTTTTGGCGTAGTTTCCAGAAAGGTTTGGGCACTGAGCTTACTTTCTCTTCAGCATACCACCCTCAGTCTGATGGCCAGTCAGAAAGAACAATTCAGACCTTGGAAGATATGCTGAGATCGTGTTGCTTAGATTGGCATGGTTCGTGGAGTCAGCATTTGTCGCTAGTTGAATTTACTTATAATAATAGCTTTCATTCCAGTATTCGCATGGCTCCGTATGAAGCGCTGTATGGTCATCCTTGTCGTACTCCATTGAACTGGTTTGATGCCGGTGATCGACTCTTGACAGGACCAGACATGGTACAGTAGTGCACTGATGTGGTTCGTCTGATCAGGCAGAGATTGTTGACGGCTCAGAGTCGACAGAAAAGTTATGCAGATCGTGAAAGAACTAACTTTAGCTAATGCATGAATTCTGATGCATGCAACCTATGCCTAGATGAGAATGTGATGCAAGATGCAAATGTAAAATGAGAGCTGAATTTTCAAACCAGTGTGACAAATTTGACATGAGAGCATTCACATTTAGTCAATGGACAAACAAGTCCAGGAAGAAGGTCCGCAATCCCTATGGTTGAAGACCATTGAACACATTGCGTGCGAAGTGTGAGAGTGTTGTCTCGGATGTATCTTGTGAGTTATGCTAACGACTTAGCTATGGCTCTTCCCCTTGACGCGCATACCCACCATAATTGGGTTTCCCCCTTTAGCATATGCAGAGATGCACATGCACCCGGAATTGGGGCATTATTATTTAGCAAGGTAGCATAGTCCTAGAAAGTTCAAAGGAAGTGTATTATTCTATATTATAGAAAAGTACGCATGCAGGGCAATCAGGCATTCAATGACAAGAGCATGCAAGAGAGATTTTTTTCTTCCTTTCTTCTATTTTTTGGTTTATTTCCTTTTCTTCATATGCACATATCATCATTACGTATGTATATTATGCAGGTATAAGATCAATGTTATGGCAAGGGAGGAAGGGTTTTATGCATATGAGGTAAGTCTTGGCGGGGCCAAGGGGTTGGCGTTTAACTAAGGGTGGTTTGTGCCAAAGACAGGGTCACGGGCTTTGATAGGATGCCTTAGTCAGAAATAGAATATCAGGGTTTTAATAGAGAGCCTAAGCGGAAAGCACGAAAGCGGGCTTCGATGGAAGGTCTATCTTGAAATTAGGGAAAGTGGACTTCTAGGCCAAAATTAGGGAAAGCGGGCTATACAAGACAATGTCGGGGAATCAGACTAGGTTGGCTAAAGGGTCGCAAGAAAGCAGACTATATAAGCCAACATCAGGAAAGCAAGTCGGGTAGGCCGAAGGGCAGTAGGAAAGCAGGCTATAAGCCAACATCGGGGAAGCAAGCTATAAAAGTCAAAAGATATTACGAGAGCAGGCTGTAAAAGTCAAAGGATATTGGGAAGTAGGCTATAGAAGCCGAAAGATATTAGGAAAGTAGGCTATAGAAACTGAAAGATGTTAGGAAAGTAGGCTATAGATGCCAAAGTATATTGGGAAGCTGACTGTAAAAGCCATGGGGTGTTGGGAAGCGGGCTGCAGAAGCCGATGTATAGCAGGAAAGTAGGCTACAAAAGCTAGTGGGTAGTGGGAAGCAGGCTATGAAAGCCACCAGATATTGGAAGTAGACTGTAAAAGCCAAAAGATATTGGGGGAGCTGTCTGATGTTTGAACAGGGCCTTATGAGAACTCGGATCTCCTGGATCCAGGTCTTGGCAGCTTATCTAGGTCTCCCCGACTTCCAGCGGGCTAGGGTAGACGCCATGGGTTTTGGGGCGTTCCTTAGTATTGAGCCCATCCGACCCGACCTTCCCCTTATCCAGGTCCTTAGAGAGCGATGGGATAGGTCTAGCAGAGCCTTCCTGATGCCATGGGGGCATATGATCCCTAGCCTAGAGGACGTAGCTAGGATTACTGGCCTTAGAGTAGATGGGGAGGCGGTGAGTGGGGTCACCTTACCCGACTACGGAGAGCTAGCTGGGCGCCTACTAGGCCTAGAGACCATTGCCGAGGGAGAGTGTAGGACCATTTATCGGACAGATCTGACTGGAGCCATGGGCCTAGAGGACTGCAGACAGAGGTCTAGGGAGACCCTGTCGCAGTGGTTGGAGAGATTGGTAGAGAGAGCCCATACCACTTACTGCCATGACCGGGACCAGAGAGAGAGTTTACATTGATTTGAGGCGATTTCTGTTCTTTCTCCTGGGGTGGCTGCTGATGGTGACCAAGGGCGACATTATGAATTGCCGGTTCCTGAGCGTTTTAGAGGATCTGGATAGCGTGGGCAGATACGCATAGGGAGCGGCGATGTTGGCGCACATGATTGCTGACTTGTCCACCGGGACAGGGCGTGAGACGACCGTCAGTGGCTTCTCACCATTTTTACAGGTATGTATGTTTTTCTAAATGATTATGAAATGCAAATGACTTAATTTTAATGCATGGGACTAATGCAAACCAAAATGCAGATCTGGAGCCATCTCTACATGCCCATGAATAGGGTGGACGATCGACCAGGGAATGCGGGTGCATTCTCCTTAGCGAGGAGGTAGTTGCCCTATGTGAGTGGGGCACCACATGTTTTTGAGCTGCACGTACTCCGGAGGGAGTTCAGGGACTTCCCTCCCTCAATGGTACGCTTCTATGACCTAAATGAACATGAATGATTATGCTTATGATGTGATGTATATGTGACTAACTATTGATGATGACATGAATGCAGGTGGTGTGGAGACCCTACCAGGGCATGACCGATGAGGGTCAGTCTTGGGTGGCCGCAGGCTGACCTCTATTCGGGCAGGAGATTTGGCTCCATTGCCTGAACGAGATTGAGACCTTGCGCCTCCGACTGGTGATGAGGACCCTCGGACTCCACCAGGAGTGGGTCGAGGTGGCGGAGCCTCGAGGCATTGGCAGGAAGACCCGTGGCCGGACGAAGGCCACGGAGCGTCAACGCTGTCTGCTGGCAGCGTGGACGCAGCTGATGTTGGAGCTTAAGTCTTCGTCAGCTTCAAGTTCAACCGAGCGTCGACGCTGCTTGTTGGCAGCGTGGACGCATCTGAAGCTTACACGATAATCTTCATCAGCTTCAAGCCAAGCGTCAACGCAGCCAGGGTCCAGCGTCGACGCATCAAGGTGATTTTCACGTACCTTTCTGGATAAGTTTGGGGTTGATCATTTGACTAAAACATCTAGATTGTTGCCGATTAAAGTAAAGTGGAATGTTCAAAGATTGGCCAGGCTTTATGTTGAAAGGATTGTACCATTACATGGAATTCCGATATCTATTGTATCAGACCGTGACCCACACTTTACGTCTGGTTTTTGGAGGAGTTTCCTAAAGCGTTGGGCACGGATTTGGCATTCAGTTCAACATATCATTCTTAATCTGATGGTCAGTCTCAGAGGACCATTCTGACTTTAGAAGATATGCTGAGATCTTGTTGTCTAGACTAGCAGGGTTCGTGGAGCCAGCACTTGTCATTGGTAGAGTTTGTATATAACAACAGCTACCATTCTAGTATCAGTATGGCACCATATGAAGCCTTGTATGGTCGGCCTTTTTGTACACCGTTTGACTGGTTTGAGGTCGGTGACCGGTTGATGACAGGACCAGATTTAGTGCAACATTGTGTCGAGGTAGTTTGTCTGATCAGGTAGAGACTATTGACAGTGCAAAGTCAACAGAAGAGTTATGTCGATCAGCGCAGAAGACCATTGGAATTTGAACCAGGAGATTTTATTTTTGTGAGGATATCCCCGATGAAGGGTGTGATGAGATTTGGCAAGTGTGGGAAGCTCAGTCCCCGGTACATTGGTCTGTTTCCTATTTTGGAGCGTGTGGGCCAAGTGGCTTATCGTCTTCAGTTGCCACAGGCGATGGGAGCGATCCACGATGTGTTTCATGTTTCTATGTTGAGGAAATATGTACTGGATGAATCGCACATTCTAGATGATTCTGTGTGACCTGAAGTGGCGGCAGATCTATCTACGCTAGAATTCTCAATTCGTATTGAGGATCATCATGAGCAGCAACTGAGAAATAAGGTTATTCCTCCAGTAAAGGTAGTATGGCAGTGCCACTCCGGTAATGAGGCTGCATGGGAACGCGAGGAAGATATGCATATGCAGTTCCCGTATTTATTCGAGTAGGTTTGTCTCTCCTTTTCCTTCCTAGTGTTTTCCTTAAATTTCAAGGATGAAATTTTTTATTAGGAAGGAGGGACTATAAGACTTCACTACAAAGGTGCAGTTCCATGTCATCGACTCACGCACCTCATACAAAGCTCTGCTTGGCCGTCCCTGGCTGCATGAGAACATGGTGGTTCCCTCTACACTCCACCAGTGCATCAAGTACAGTCTTGAGGGAAGGGAAGAAAGGATATTTGCTGACCTTCACCCGTTCGAAGTATTTGAATGCCACCTGGCAGACGCCAATCTGTATGCAGAACAGTCCCAGATTGTCTCTGAAACTAAGACCCCCCTGGGGGCACGAAAGGCCACGTCTGGAGATAGTTGGTATCCACCACCGCCTCGTGGGTATGTCAAGCCCAAGGCAGTCTCCCATATCACCGTTTCTGGGGACGTCGGCAGGCTAGCACCCCCGGCTTTATACCCCGAAGCAAATGAAGCAAGGGTCGACCAGCAGCGTGACTACATCAAAGTCCCTGACGGCCTGATCAAGCCAATCCCCAGCCTCGAATATTCTACTGTCGAGCCCTTCAAAGCATGGGAGGTGGCGCAGATAGATGGGCCGGACAGTCTGTTCTACACAGCCGAAGAGCACCCTATTCGGGACGACGAAGATTGTTGTCTGCCCGAAGATATTGAAAACTCGTCAGTCCCCGTTCGGAGACTGGCATTTACCAATGATCGGATGGCCAGAATGTTTCAAAAACAGCATATTCCCTCTGGCCAATCTCAAAAAGAACAGGGAGCTTTTCAGAAAATGTGGCATCCTGCAAGCTTGGACAAAGAACTGAGGCGAGTCTCTCAGCACCCGGGATTGGGTTTCACCCTGGAAGAATACTATTACAGTGGGAGGTATGAGGTTGACACTATCTCCGCCTTCTACCCTACTGAAGGCAGCTCTCTGGGGGCAACCTTCGATGATTACCCAACGGAGGCTGAAGATGCTGAACCAGTTCAGCTCACTACCCGGGAGACAGAGACCGTGACTCCTTGCCAATACTGGGGGCAGATCCATCCCGAGGAAACGGCCCTCCAGGCCAAATTTGACACGGCCAGCAATAGTGAAGCCGAAGACATGGGAGAGACGGGGACTCCCCCTGCTAGCAAAACGCTGTCCACAACAGCGTCTGCACCCCTCCTGCTAATAGGGGAGACCTCAGTCCGCCTTGATCAAAAGGCGTACGCTGCCAAGGAAGAAGAGGCCGCTTCTGCAGAAGGGCCTCTCGAAATATTAACAACATCAAATGAAGAAACCGAGGTCCTTGACCTCGAAGATGATATTCCAGAGTTCGTCGACCTTCAGCCAGCACCTCCGGAAATAGAAGACGGAGGAGCAAGTCATTTGATGCTACCTTTTTCCTTCTTTTTCTAAATGTCTACTTATGTCTGAAATTTTATTCATGTGTTGTGATCTTTCCTCCCCATTCATTGAGCTTTTTTCATTCATGGGCTTGCAATTTGTTAGATCGAGCGTAGTTTCATATGTCTTTAGATTTAATCATGTTGCATTTCAGTGTGTTGTCAATCACTTTACAGAATGCTTCAAAAGTGATTTATGTCTCTTACATAGTCACGAAATGAATGAAACTTTCTGCAGATGTTTGCTTGCTATTTGTTCCATCGATGGTCACGTGAAGATCTATCGTTCACCATATTGTGAATATTGTGTAGAATGGGTTGAGGTATGCACTGCAAAGCATGGAAGCATGGATGCATGCTCTTTTTTTATAGATTGTTAAAAAACTTTTTTGTAGATTGTGAACATTATCCTAATTTCTCTTTTGTTCTTTTCGTTCCATCTTCAATGAATGTCTCTAATAGTCATTAGCCTTTTTATTGAACATGTGGTGGCATTTTCCTTATTAGCTGGTAATTTGGTTTCGTCCCTAAGTATATACATTGACTTGATTTAATACACAAATATGCTATGTAAGTTAAAAGTACACAACCAATGATAAGGACAACTACATTTACATGACTAGTTAGGTGCTATTTTTTTCACTTAACATATGCTTGAAATTAGTGACACTATCTGATCATTAACTCTTGATAAATTGCTAGTCAATGATAATATGGTAGATTCTAGTGAATCCAACCCAACGAAGAGGACAAAAAAAGAGAAGAAAATTATAGAAACAAGGTAAAAGGGGCAAGGAAAAGAAAAGGTAAAGGGGCAAAAGAATGGCAGAGAGTGGTTGGACCATTAAAATTGTAGCTCCCTGTGGCAGATGGCAGCAGAGTATCTTATTATTGCTCCAATGTTTGTTACTCCATCTACCGATGCTTTGTTGCAGTGGCAGTAGCTTTGGTAATGCCAAATACGGTGTCATAGATGGGGATAATACAACATCATAGATGAGTATTCTTGTCACAGTTTCCACTCTTCCTCCAATTTTTTGTTCTCTTGTTATCTGCAGTTCTTTGGCTTTGGTTCACCTTGGTTAGGGACATAAGGCCAAGTCTATAAGCCTTGATAATGCATGCATGAGGTTTGGCTAGGTGGCCTTTATTTATAGGAACGGCCAAGCATACTCTACAAGTAAACAAGAGTATAGTTACTTTACACCTTACATTTATTGAAAACGAACATGTCTTTGATTAAAATTGGTTCCTGTTGCCGACGGATTGCCACCCGGAGGGTATTTGGGTGGGTGCCCCGTCGCGGTGTTGTCGCTCCAAGGGAGCCGGCCGTGGGATGAACAGATGCAGAACTCATAATCGTTCCGCCACCACTCACGGCCGCCAGAGCCGAAGATACCGACGCGCTTGAAGATCGGCGGCTTGCGCAGCTTGATCCCCCGTCGGTGTAGATCGGCCATCAGAAGCGCCGGCGTTGCCGACCACTGGAACTGGTGAGTACGTCCTTCGACGACCCACACTACGAGCCCGCGCGATATGCGCTGGCATTCGATGTAGCGTTCTACGGCCCAGTCGACCCAATCCTGCCCTCGCAGGTTGAAGCCGATATCGTAGCCGCGTTGCGCTTCGTACGGCGGCGAGGTGATTACCAAGTCTACCGACTTGGACTTCATGCGCCGCATCACGTCGAGGCAGTCGCCTCTGTACATTTTCATTAGGTCGCTCCTAGCCCCACTGCGCGGCCATAGCTCGCGCGATGCCGGGGTATGTTCGGCTGCGGTTCCGCCACTGATTCGGGCCACCGGGTTCTTTGTGTACTCTCGCCTCGCGGCCACTGACGATCTTAGTCGGCTTCAGCAGCGGCAGGTTCTTCACCAGGTCCTCCGTCCACGAGTCAACGGCCTTCGCCGGGGTGGTGTTCATGTAGAGCGGGTAGCCGTACCCGGCGATGTTCACCGCGGTACGGCGGCGGCGTTTCACGGCGTTGAGGGTGTTGCCTTCGATCGTCACCACGACGCCCTGGCCCTCGATGGCTTCGACGATGCCGACGTGGTCGATGGCGGGGATGTTCTTCGACCCGGCCCAGTCGAAGAAGACGACCGCGCCCACGCGGGGGACGTGCCCCCACCGGCCTTGTGCTTCGAACCAGCGGGCGTGGCCGGGCGTCCAGGCGTGGTCGCCGACCACCTCGGTGAGGCCGACGCGGTCGGCGCCCCAGGCGATGAACATGTCGCACCAGGCCGCGCGCCGCCACTCGTCCGGCTTGCCATGTCGAGTGGCCCACCAGTCGGCGAACTTCGTCCACCCGTCCGCGCGTTCGCGGTAGCCGAGCTGGCTGCGGAGCACGTCCAGGAGGGCGACGTCAGCTCTCTTCAGCGCCATCGGCGTCCTCACTCTCCGGCACGCTTTCCACAGCGCTGCCCGGCTCCTGGGGCAGGTCGTCCTGGGCGGGATCCTCACCGGCGACGTCGGCCGCGGCGTACGGCGCCGACGGGAAGGGTTCGGAATCGAGTTCGGGCATGGTCATCGCGGGTCTCCGTCCAGCTTGCGCCGGCCAGGCACAGAACCCTAGAAGAATCCTAGCACCACTGCTCAGTCGACTCGGCATATAGTCACTGCGTGGAGATGACTTCTATTCTTCTTTGACTTTGAGCACGAGCTTTGGGTGGAGTCACCTCAGCTTCTGTTTGATAGCTCAGACATCGGGTTTTAGTACTAGACAGTGTTCCACTAATGTCGGATCTAGCCCTGACATGTCCTCGTAGGACCAAGTGAAAGCATCTGGGAATTCTTTAAGCACTACCACGATAGAGGCCTCTTCTTCTCTCTCCAAATTGGCACTTATGAATACGATCTTGGGGTTATCGATTGTGCCAAGGTTGACTTCCTTCATAGGCTCATCAACGGATGTAGTAGGTTCATCAAATCTCCTAGTTTCATCAACAAAGGAAGCTATATGATCGGTGCCATCCCCTGGCTCTCCTTCCTCTTCCTCATCCTCTTCTTCTTCTTCTTCCAGCATGTAGACTCCTAGACTATCTTCTACTGAAGACTCCCCTAGTTCGACTGCCCCTAGAGGAATGGGAGTGGATGTGAATTTGGAGACTTGACACAACTGTGCGCACTTCTTGGCCAGCTAGCTGATATAGTGCACGGGAATTGGACGGACCCTAGGCTGCTTGGAATGAAAAGATGATATGTACAAACCCCAACTGGGGCTAGACTCTACCCTACTATGTACAAGGGGAATTGGTGGAAGAGGGATTAAGGTGGAAAGAGTTGGCCCCTGGCTGAGGGACCCCAGTTGCAGGGAGGAAGTTTCTTCAGCAGAGAGCTCACAGACCCCCATTTGAGAATGGCATTTTTTTTGGTGGTGGTCATGGGTGAATGTACAGACAAGATGGGTTGGCTTAACCATGACCGGACAAGGGAGGAGTGGCGGAAGCAGCGGGTGGAATTGAAAGGGGATGAAGCAGACAGGGGCTGGCCTATCAAGGACAAGGAAGGTGCCTATTGAAGAGGCGCCATCAGGGGGTTTGTCGAGATTGAACAAAGGGAGGAGACCAAAATCTTCCTCTAGTGGGGGATTGTGAGGAACCACTTCTTGGAGGTTGTCAAGATTCTCCCTCTACTCTTGCCGAGTTCCTGGTGGTATCAGACATTGAACAAAGTGACCAAAGATCAGGCCCCTAGCCTGAGTGCTCTTAGCTGCTTCCTCAGCAGAGTAACTTAAACCTGCGTGACCCTTGGAGACATTAAGTCTTGCCCTGAGACCTTGTTCCTACTGACCCAAGCCTCTACCCATGGTGAAGCCCATCCTGGCCATGATCTGCCATCCTTTGTTGAACGGGATATTAGAGTGAGTGATAGGCCGGGGAAGAGTGGGAGAATTCGACGGACATAGGGCGGAAGGCCCTATGGCCCCTGGTATGGACAGGACTGCCTTTTTGCCCTTATCTGGGATGGTCATGAAGGGAATCTACTCAGAGGTGATGGCATTGAGAGTTTTGACCAAAGGGAGGCTCTTGATTTTGATTACCCTACCATTGTAAGGGAATTTAAAGCACTGGTGGGCGGTAGATGGGATCCCAAGGGTCTGTTCTATCCAAGGCTGTCCCAGGATGGCCTTTTATATAGGGTCAACCTTGAGGACAATGAAATCTGAGGACTTGACTACCAGCCCTAGACCGAGCTGTAGGGTGACCTTCCCCTTAGCGCACCTCTTGGAGTTATCATAAGTTGAAATGGTAGCGCAAACTTCCTCCAGGTGTTGTTCCTTTAGACCAATCTTTTGAATTGTTTTCATGGGATAAACATTAATCGATGCTCCCGTGTCAATGAGGGTAGAGTCAATCTTGACTCTATTGAGAGTGACAGTGAAGCACAATGGGAGGGATCTACTCTTGGGTGGAGCTAGGTCCTTATCGAAAAAGGAAATGGATGATCCACATGCGAGGGCCAAGATGGCTTCGATCACACCACTTGTTGGAAGGTCCTCGTTGAGCATGATTTTCGGAAGGAATTGAAGCAAAGTGGACTGGTGTGATGGGTACCTCCGGAGGAGTTCTATGATGGAGACCTTAGCCAGAGTCTATCCAAGTGCTAAAGAATGTCATACTCTATTGGGGAATTTTACTAATCGACCCCTTCCTCAGGCTGAGATTGCCTTTGAGATGGGGAGATGATGCGGTTATGGAGTGTGACGTTCACTGAAGCCTCATTTGGTTCTCTCGATTCTAAAAGTTTTAGGCGGATCAATTAAAAGGGGTGGGAGACCTGAAGATGAATGAGAGGGAGGCCGATCCCTCGTTAGGAGTAATAGGAGTAGGAGAATGTGTGGGCTTTGGCTAAGGGGGTCTCAGAAGGACTAAGGGGCGATCTCGTCCTGATTGAACATTTAAAGGGATGTGAGATCCCTATGAAGGTGATTGAGGTGGATTGATCAGGGTGAGAGGCTCTTGGTTAGCAGCTGAAGGTTGATTAGGAGGTGAGATTAAGTTCAAGGGCCTAGGCTCCTGGGAGAACATGTTGATGCTAGCCCATGGCTCATGGGCTTCTACTTCCAATTTCTCGTACCACCCGAGAAAATCTTCGACGCTCCACATTTGGGTCCTTCTGATCACGTGGGGTTCCATGCCAATCACGGTGTTGACCTACTCATTTTGCTTTGAACTAGAAGGGTCCCGATTTGACGGGTGAGTGGGCAACGGGTTCTGCACAATGCTGAGGTCCCGGTTGGGCTTCTTAAGGTTGGCAATCGCTAGTTTAACATCAGACCAATTGATTCTCCCCTCATCGTTCATGTCGTATACCCAGTACTTAGATGTGTCAGCATTGGGATGAACCCAATCCCTTTGAGGAGGGAGCTAAATAACCTGGGAGGATATGAGGGCAAAAAAGATGTCACCCAGTGTCTCGAGTAACGGCGAATAGGAAGCCCTTTTTGGTCTTGTGCGGTTGTAATTTTGGGGTCGAGGGACGTTGGCCTATTGCCTGGGATTGCCTTGGCCATGGTTGGAGGCAGGTGGATTAGGATGTGGGGCCTGACATTGTTGGGCCTAAGGGGTGGGCCGACAGCATTGACCAGTTCATTGATTGTGACAACTTTAGTAGTGGGGATGGCTGGGGCCTTCTGCCCCCTAGCGCGTGATTCAAAAAGAGGAGGCAAAGTTGAGTCCTTGATCTAGGCTTGCACAATCCGAGCTCGATTGTAAAGCTAAGGGAAAGTATGGAGCTCGCTGAGCATAAGGATGGCCCTGAGCTGAGGAATAGCATTGTTTACCAGGATAGTGACAGCCTAAGACTCCGGGATAGGTACCTCCATCCTGGAGGCCAAGATTCTCCAACGATTGGTGAAGTGAATGAAATCCTCGTCTGGCCTCATTTTTTCCATGACCAAGTCAAATAGAGTGGAAGCAATTGAGGACATATGGCCAAAATGAGCGAGAAACCACTCGAAAACTATATCAAAGTTTAGGAGATCAACGGCTGGAAGTGAAGAGAACCATCGTAGAGCCTCGCCCTCGAGGGATTTCTAGAATAGATGGACCAACAGGACCCGATCATGTAGCCATTAGTGGGAGTCCATAAGGAAACCTGAAAGATTATGGCCAGGGTCGATGGTACCGCACGGAAATATCCGTCTTCTGCGAGCCTGTGCCGGGCGGAAAGCGAACTTCGCAGACATAGGGGACGCCGCTCGCCACATGCACGCCGGTCGCCACATGCGATTGACCGCCCGTATCCGGACTGAGGATCGTCATGTCGGTCGCCACGTCGAACGGTGCGGCCCCCATGTCAGTCCCGTCGCTGTGCAGATAGCTGATCGATCCCGGCCCCGAGGGAATGTCGATGATCATGTGCGCCAGCACGCTGCCGCCGGTGTTCAGCGCCTCGAAGTGGTTCTTCGACGTGACGGCCATGTGCAGTTGCTTGGCCGCGCCGTCCCATTCGATGGTGTAATAGGGCCGGTCGCCCAGCGCCGGATCGATCAGGTGGATCGAGGTCCAAGTCTCGGTCCCGGCCAGCAGATCGGCCTCGGGCGCGTGATAGAGATGGTGCGCATACTGGTTCGGCGAGCCGCTGATGGTCGAGCGGGAGAGGAAATAGACATAGCCGTCGCAGCTCCAGCAGGCCGCATAGGAGACCGCGTCCCATCCCGCAGGGACCGGCACGCGCTTGTAGGGGCGATAGCTGTTGTTGTTCGCGGCGTTCGGAACCTCGTCGATCGTGATCCGGTAGAATGTCCCATTGATCCCGGCCGTCTGAACATTGTGGTGCGCCCACATGCGGATGACATGGTCGCTCGTCGAGAATTTGGTGGCCGAGCAACTGGCGTGATTTTCCGACTTACCGATGGTCCCGGATTTCGAGGCAAAGCGCTTGGCGATCATCGCCGCCCGGCGCACGCCATCCGGCGTGAACACAATCTCCAGATTATCGCCGTAGGTATCGTTCGATCCCGTGCTGCTCAGCCGAAGCGCGCCATCGACGACCATCGGGTTAGGGCCGGACTGATAGCTGTCCGTGCCGTCCATGAGTTCCAGGACTTGGGATGGCGTAGGCGTCGGGGTGCCGCCACCCCGATCCAGCAACAGCGGCACCGCCGCCCGGCGCAGGCGCGTACTGGCGACTCGGCGACATCTGCTGAGGCGCGGACACCCGAGACGAGTTCGCCGGTGCGGACGACCTCGACGCCCCGCCCGCGCCTCCGCTCCCCGCGCCGGACACCTGCAGCCCGAAATCGGAGGCGACCTGCCCGAGGATAGCCAGCGCACGCTCCCGATACTTGGTGTCGTACGGGATGTACGCCTCGCGGCCAGCCTCACCGTAGATCGTGTTCGTGGTCGGGACGAACGTGGCTCGGCTGGCAATCGCCGGAGGTGGGGCCGCAGATGAGCCGGCCATGAATCCGTCCAGCAGCAGATCGACGTTCCGACCCTGGTCCGCACGGGCACGGGTTCGATCACGATCGAGGCGGCGGGCAGTTTCGAACTGCTCGACACGGTCTCGCCGGGCGCGGTCTACACGGCCGGGGAGGCGACGACCTCGCTGCCGGCGGACTACAGCGCCCCGGTGTTGATGATCCCCAACAGCGGCTACGGCGACAACGGCCTGGTCAGCACGCCCAGCTGGGGCGTCAACGGCGGCGCGGTAGCCATCACCGTCGGAACCGACATGGTCGGTGTCGAGTCGCCGACGGACGACGCCAACGGCTCCCAGACCATGGTCCCCAACGCGCCCACCGGCGAATTCTGGAGCGCCTGGTACTATCGCAACGGTCTGACCTCGGGCGAGACGCTGGACCCCTTCGACACCGCCGACCTGGTCAACGGCGTGCCGCGCTCGCAGAACACCACCTGGATCAACTACGGCACCTTCACCCAGGGGATCGGCGCCTTGGGCGGCGGCAACGTCCGGCTGAAGGCCGGCGGCGACATCGACGACATCTCCGCCTCCCTGCCCGAGACCATCCAGGTCACCGGCGGCCAGTCGGTGAGCGGACCTGGGCCGGCGGCCGTCTACCACGGCGGCGGCGACCTGTCGGTGAGCGCCGGCGGCAATCTCTACAGCGGCCTGTTCTACGTGGGACGTGGCACTGGGGACATCCGCGCCGGCGGCGTCGTCGCGACCGATCCGCTCAACCCGGTGACGGGAACCGCGACGACCTACACCAACGTCTATTACGGGCTCTACGGCAGCGCTCAGGCGCTACCCATAATGCTCGCCGTCCAGGATGGCTTCGTCTCGATCACCGGCGAGCAGGCGGTTTCGCTCGGCGGCGTCTTCGACCCGACCGAAATCCCCCTGAGCCTCTCACAGCTCGACGCCTACGATGGCAAGTCGGTCGTCACCCAGAACATCGGAGCGACCTTCGGCAGCTACGGACCGAACAGCGGCCTGTCGCTGACCAGTGTCGGCGGCACAGTGAATCTGATCACCATGGCGGATCTCAACATTTTCAACTCGTCCGGCTCGGGCCTCGGGGGCACCACCTTGTTCTCCTGGAACGCAGCGACCGCCGAGGCGACTCCCTATCTGCCGACCGCCGCGCCGGCGACGCTGGAGGCGGTATCGTTCACCGGCGATATCAACCTGCAGAGCGACGTCTCGCTGATCGCGGCGCCCACGGGCGGCCTGCTCCTGTTCGCGGGCGGGTCGATCTCCACTGAATACGACCGCTCGGACGGCTTTAATGAGTTCGGCGGCGGTGGTGGCAGCGCCACCCGGCTTTGACCGGGCGCCAAAAAGAACTCGAAACGTCTGCCCGCATCGGAAGCCGTCACGACTGCGGGCTGTGGTCCCGGTCCACCCGGTAACTCGTTGATATGGACAACGCGTAATGGTTTGCTTTTCAGGGTGTTAAATTTCAGCGCCGACGCTGAATCCGCTATCGTCGCAGCCATGGCTGCGGGAGTCATGACTGCTGGGTGCGTGGCCAATCCGGCAATTTGTACCGGCGCCTGTTGCGCCGGCTCACGATGTCCCGCCCGCCGAGGCCCCCGCCCTTCTTGCGCCTCCGGCCCCTGTTTCACCCGACCTGGCGCCTCCGGCTGTGCCCGCTCCGTACGTTTAGCGGTCACGTCCTGCGCCCCCGCGCCGGTTCCGGCTCCGAGGGAATGCACCGCCGCCCCCGGCGCAGCAATACGCCGGCGTTCCGCTGGCCATACGGCAACGACCCTGCCATGCCGGCCATAGAACAACCCCACGGCGGGGATCAGCGCCAGCAGCATGCAGGCTACGGCCACCCGGTACCCAAAGAACCGCCGCCGCCGCGGCGCCCCGGCGAGCCTGTCCATAAGCCGCTCCCAGGCAGCCTCGCGGTCATTCAGACCCTGCCCGGGAACCCCCCGGGGATCGTCCAGCTGGCCGCGCCAGGACAAAAATTCATCTATTCTTTCGTTGGACATACTGCACTCCCCTTAAAGACAACATTTTTCTCAATAAAAGCTTCGCCTTCCGCAGCTGCGACTTCGACGTCCCCTCCGCAATCCCCAACAGCTGCGCGATCTCCCGGTGCTCCATGCCTTCGATCACGTGCAGATTGAAGACCGTCCGGTAACCCACCGGCAGCCGCACGATCAGCTCCAGGATCTCCGCCGCGGACAACCCCGCCAGGGGCTCTTCTTCCTGCAAAACCACCTCCGCGGCATCCTCCCCGACAACGACAAACGAATGATGCCGCCGCAGGAACATCAGACACTCGTTGACCATGATCCTTTTGATCCAGGCAAACAAAGCCGCCTCACCCTGATACCGGAACCGCGCCAAATGCGCAAAAAATTTATAGAAGCCGTCCAGCAGGATCTCCTCCGCATCCGCGCGGTTCTTTACGTACCGGCTGCAAACCGCCATCATGGGATCTGCCAGCACGTTGAACAATGCCTTCTGCGCTGCGGAATTCCCCGCCCTGGCATCCTCGATTTGATCCGATATATTCATGAGTCGATGATCTAAATGCAGGACTGTTTATCCGGGTTGCCCGCTGCCCCCAGCGCGCTGCTGGTGTCCAGCAGGACGGCGCGGCGGATCGAACGGCCGGCGGCGGTGAGCAGGCCGGGGTTGGGGCTGTCGAACCGGATGACCCGGCTCTCCGGGATCGGCTCGCCCTCGAAGTAGATGACCGCCTCACGCGGGTCGTACCCACCCGGCAGCGGCGCGTACGAGCGGCCGGCCGGCGGGTGCAGGCTCACGCTGGCGTGGTCGAGGTGCTCGGCGAACAACGGGTAGCCGTCGAACCCGAACTGGGTGATCCGCCACCACGAGATGCCCTCGAACAGCAGGTCATCGACCGTCTGACTGAGCGTGACGACGTTGGGCACATTCGGGTCGATCTGCTCAAGAAGCGGCAGACGGACCCGGTTCCAGGCCGAATCGTACTGAATCAGCGGCAGCGTGGAGATGGCGCAGATGAGGTTCCGCGCCCGGAGGATCGGCGCCACCGACATCGCCTCGGCGCGGCCGGCCCGCGGCAGCAGCCCGGCACCGTTCATCGCGAGCAGCACTTCGGCGATGGGGCGGGGCGCGGACTCGGATTCGTCCGCTGAGAGCTGAACGGGGGCGCCAGCTATCGCGCGCCAGGCCCGCCGCATGATCCCCACACGCGCAGGGTAGCAGGCTTATGCTCATAAGCGCATAGGTGCGGGCGTCTAGGTCGACTTCGGCCCGATCAACCGCACCGAACCCACCGGCTCCGGCAGCGTCCGGGCCAGGTGAACGGCCCCGGCCATCGCGTACACGGCGTCGACGTGGCCGTCGCCCTCACGCACGAACACCCACGTGCCGCCCTCGCGGACCTTCTTCTCCGCCGACGTCACCTGGTCGTCCAGCAGCGGGTCACCGGAGTGCACGATCTGCCCGGCGCTGACGTCCTTCGCCAGCCCCATGCACACGGCCGGCATCTCCTGGCGGATCGCCTCCACCTTCACGGACCGCGGCGGCCACGGACGGCGGCGCTCACCCTCCTTGTTCCGGTCCGCGATCGCGGCGGCCACCGCGGCGGCCGGCCCGTTCGGGAACCAGCCGAGCACCCGAGGCTTCACCCGCTCGAGCAGCCCCGGCAGGGCCCGCCGCAACCGGTCGGTGTCGTCCCACGCCTCCACCACCTCGACCCGCACCCGACCATCCGCCAGCACCGCACCGGCGACCAGCGTGCCGTGCTGGCCGTCCGGGGCGATGTCCAGACAGCAGGCGACCCGCTGCCGCACACCCGACATGTCTCCCGGTTCCCGGCACCGCAGCCAAGCGTTCGGGTCGACCGCCGGGTTCAGTTGGCGGACCCCTGTCGGCGACCCTGGCCTATGCGGACCTGGGCAATATCGTGATCCGCGACCACCAGCATGGCGCCTATGTCTCGCTGCAGGCAGGCCTGTGATGAGGATCCTGACGATGAAAAAGCTGATCTGTCTCGCCGCGCTCCTTTTCGCTTTCGCCACGCCGGCTTTCGCGCAAGACACGCTCTTTGCCGACATGGGCGGCAAGGCGGGCATCGACAAGCTGGTGGATGTCTTTGTCGACAACTACCTGGCCGATCCGCGCGTCAAGGCCACTTTCGATGAATCCAACATGGATCGCGTGCGCGCCAAGATGAAGGAACAGTTCTGCATGGTGGCGGGCGGGCCCTGCGCCTATACCGGCCACAGCATGGAGGCGGCGCACAAGGGCCTGCACCTGACCGATGCCGACTTCAATGCGGTGGTCGAGAACCTGCAGGATGCCATGGATACCTGCGGCATTGCCTTTTCCGTGCAGAACCGCTTCCTGGCCCGCATGGCGCCGATGGAACACCAGGTGGTGACCAAATGAAGAACCTGACTTTCGCCGCCGTCCTTCTGGTTCCGCTGGCCGCCTTCGCCGCGGATGCCGCCCATACCATCGTGCAGAAGAACCGCCGCTTCGCCCCCGGCGAGGTGACGATTAACAAGGGTGAAAGCCTGACCTTCACCAACGACGACGAATTCATTCACCAGATCTATGTGGAATCCCCGGATTTCAGCTTCGACAGCGACGAGAAGAACCCGGGCGAGCTGATTACCGAAACCTTTACGCAGAGCGGCACCTTCCAGGTGCGCTGCCACATCCATCCCAAGATGCGGCTGGTCGTCCACGTCCGCTGACCGGTATCCTTAAGCTCAAATAAACCCATTACCGTTCAATATCTTGTCCAGGACCGTGGGCCCTTTTGCGCCCGCGCGGGAAAGGACATGAGACTGTTCGGCAAGACCATCGGCGCGAAGATTTTCGCCGCCTTCGTGGCGATGAGCCTGATCATCGGCGCGACCGGTCTTGCGGGCTATGGCGTGCTGTCGATGGCCGGCGACATCGCCGTCACCATTTTCGACGGCCCCCTGATGGCGATCTCTTTCGCGCGCGCCGCCCATACCGACTTCACCGAGATGCAGCTTGCCGAGCAGCGCTACGAGCACGCCGACGCCGCGCACAAGCCCGCCATCGTGGGCGAGATCAACGCGCTGCTCGAGACCTTCACCGACGACCTGGATGTCGCCGCCGAGCGCAGCCTGGCCAGCGACGAGCAGAAGATCATCGCCGAGATCCGGCCCCTGGTCGAACGACAACCACAAATTCAAGGGGAAGAACAACACCTTCAGCTGGCGACGCTCCCAACGCTTCAACCAAAATCTCGATACACACGAAAACATCGACCTTGAGGGACACAAGCGGACCTTGATCATGAACAAAATGCCTCACTCACACACAACACACATCGATCATCAGAGCAGGCACAACACACCAAAGGATACAAGTCTGGCATCGCCTCAGCCACAACAAAATCCAATCATGGCATCGCTGCCACAATTTTGCTCACTGTGGAGACACAATCCTCGTCATGAGAAACCACCGCTGATCAAATCCCATGCTTGGTGGACAAATCAAACGTCAACTTCTCTACCAGCTGACTAATCTCACACCCTACACAAGGGACAACCAACTCGCAAAGTCATCCCAACTGACTGCCACCAATCTCTCTGCTGCGCATCATGAACCATCTCTCACATGGCAAGTCAAACGCCAACACTACACGTGACCATCTTTGCTAGACCACAAACTTCCAACAGATCTCAGATCCAATCTGGGAAAAGGTCATACCTCATAATCGGCCACCTAAGGCCTCACTTGCACATGGCTCTCACCATTCTCGAGCCACTACAACTAGCATCTTCTATCTGTGAAAGACCATTCACCAGTCCCCAGCTACTCATCAACGAGAATCCTTGACTTGCTCAGTTTCTTCCCTCTTGTCTGATAAGCACATTCCAGATCTCAACAGGCCATCCGTTGACTCTTCCACAGACCATCACTACATCATGAGCCGATCCTCACTCAGACACTGCATCCGATTATGATACTCACGCCAACTCCACCCTCTCAAGGGACCTTGGTGAAACCAAAGGATAGGACTCTACAATTCCTCGGTCCACAGCAGTCCTCGACTCAGGATTATAGGGAAATCCTCTCATGCGAGTCACAGACTAAGGCTCTCATCCAAAGATAATGTCCCTCCAGGGCCCCCATACATAGGCATCATCCATTACGCAACCTCATCCCATTTTCATCAAAATTAATCCAAAAGAACACTTGCCAATCCTTCAGCTATGCTCTCACCACATAGTCACAAGACACAACCTGAACAATTCACGGCACACATCTCTAGGACTAGAAAGGTGGCACTTGCTATCACAACAACCTAGTCAACCATGCCGCAACCAACACACGGTCCCTAAATAACCCAGACCTTGCCATAGCTGACCACTTGGCGAGCCTCACCAACCGTTCACAGCTATCAATTGTGACCCATAATCTCTCAGAGATAACTTCTCGAGAACCACGATCTCATCCGAGGTCATAGCTTCCAACACGAGTCGAGTACATAGCTACCAACTCTGACCAACATGTCCTCGTCCTCCATCATACGACTTTCTTATCAACCCCATTTGGGTCTAACTCCAACGCCTGACATGGTTTCCAACAAATGAATAGGGTACTCATGTGGTAACTTGCCATCATATTTCCCAAACTCTCTATCCTGCCAGTGCCACAACCACAATTCCTCAAGCAATGGCATGGCAATCAACATGGCTCACACAACCAAGGCAAACTCACACCGAAGAACCAATCCTCTGATGCTATAGCAATCATTAGGAGTCCGCCCATAGTAACCAATGCCATAATCCTGGACCTATAGGATATGGGTCCAACAGGCTTCTGCTTAGCACTCAGATCCGCGTGCACAACCACCACAGATGACTCGGGATCCCCCATCCCGATAATCTTTAACTTGACTGGCTAACTCCGAAAAATAGGGTGAGGAAACCTCCAATTACCTCGAACCCAGAGCACAAATTCTCTCTCCTGATCTGGCAATCCTTTGCAAGACCACAGGCTCTAATCCACAATGCATCAAAAATCACAACACCAGCCATGAGTCTTCACAAGCACAGCCGAACTGGCACTTATCCTTCCAGAATAGTATCAACGCATTGTTACACATCATGGGAATGGGCACGAATTCTCATGGGTATTCACCATGCCAAAATATGGAATGCACCTCGCACGGACTTTATGGCACACATGAGGAGGCTTATCGATTTGAACACGTAATGCAAGATGACGAACTTAACGAAAGTGCGATTCTCTTCGACCAAGGAGAAATCAACATACCTCGTATAAGGTAAGAGATCTCCATGCTTGCCCTGACCTTGAACCTCGCACATGTTGGGAACCTCACCTTCCAGGACCAAGAAAACCATCACTATCATCAGGTCAGCTCCTTCGACAACACTCGTCAAGTGTCTTGTCAGACCATGCTCACAGCATCTCGCGATGCACCATCATTGCAATTCACCAAACAGCAACTCTCCCTGACTCGAGCACTGGCCCTGCTGCTCGCCAGCCACACTCTTGCCACAGTAGTTGAGCTAGCCGCTGCCACGTGCTCCTTACCTACGCTTGCCTCTGATCCTGGAACCATTAAGGTCAAAATAGTAAATCGAGGAGCGAAGAAAATCCACAAAAGACGCCAGGCTCAAAGGCTAGGACACCTCTGACCACCGAACATCATTCCCTCAAATCTGCCCATGCTAACACCAAACCATTCTTGACACTCGGATCCTCAAAATATCCATCTTGTGAGCTGCCACTGTGCAGACCACCGGGCCAAGAGCCATAACGCAAACCATAATCGGCACCTGCCAACGCTCATCCTCGAGTCCCGAAGTTGCCACGAAACCTTCAAAACTCACCCGATGCCTCACACGACGCATCTAAGGCAATGCACAATGTCCTCAAATTCCATAACTTGGGCCACAAACCAAGCACCGCAACATCATCTCGAACTAAAACTAGAGCTAACATAGCTTATTCACACACAGAAGTGCATGGACTTAGAGCTCACTGGGATGACTCTGCCCAATCCTACATCAAAATTTGCAAAAATGATCGGGACTAGCACATCATTTCTGATGCCATAGAGCACGATGTGAACATCAAGCTCGACAGTCAATAGCTCACAAGGAAGATCCTACGCTCACTCGAGCGCATCTCTCGATCAGAGCACCCACTCTGCCATCTCAAACCACGATCTTAATGCCTCAGGGGCGGGCTAAACCTCAAATTGGGGTAGCCAAACACAACATTAACTCCCTTAGAGCACAATAACGGACACTCAACGATGAGAAATCCTCACTAGCCACCTGACCTCACTGTAAATTCCTCGATCGCAGCACCATGAACTCACACCTGTCGGCAACCTATGCCCAACGTAGCACAACCGGGGCCATCACCAATAGGGAATATAGCTCTCTATCTCATTCCTCGAGCCCATCACCGACACTTCGATAGGACGACAACTGCCTCCATAGTGCCAACTTAGTGGACTCTAGCTCTCACGCGAGAAACAAAATGGAAACCAAACACAAAACCATATGCCAACTGTCTACTGTACTGGACCTTATGGACTCTGATCACTACAATATGCCGAATCCCATGTACATCCACAACCTGACACTGACACCATCTGTAACAACCCAAGATCTGGATATTGGGAATAACTCGATACCATACAAATCCTGGCCCATCGCCCACGAGTCGAAGGGCTCGGAAGGGCTACAAGGTGCATGTGAAGTACATGCCGACAGCGTTTATCTTGCCTCGAAAGGGCATCGAAGCATGGGACCGGCCCGGGGAAGGTCTGCACGACCCCGGGGGGTTGGCCGATTTTTCTGACGAGGTGCGCCGCAGCGTGAAGGAGCCGGTTCAACTGGTCGAGATCGATGCGCACATCAATGATGCGCTGTTCACGGACACGGTGCTGGCTATTTTCGACAGGTGGGTGCGTGAAGGTCGAATCGTGCCGGGCCTGAAATCTCATCCGACAGGACGGTGATCGGAGCCCATGGCATGAAACACAAAATCGCGTTGGTCACTGGCGCCGCAAGCGGCATCGGCGCGGCGGTGGTGGAGCGCCTCACCGGCGAGGGCGCGCGCGTTCTGGCTTTCGATCGCAGCGCCGAAGCCCTGGATGCGCTCGCCCGTCGAACGGGTTCTACGCCGTTTGTCGGCGATGTGACGCGGCAGCAGGACATCGATCGCGCCATGACGCGGGCTGTTGCGATGGGAGGTCTTCATGTGGTGGTGAATGGCGCGGGGGTGGTCGCGGCCGATGATCCCGAGGATGTGACGGACGCCACCTGGGATCGCATGATCGCGATCAATCTCACCGGAACCATGCGCGTGTGCCGCGCCGCCATTGCGCTTTTGCGTGCGGCGGGAGGGGGTGCGATCGTCAACGTGGCCTCGGTCGCAGCCTTCAATTCGACGCCCGGCAGCGCCAGTTATGCCCCGAGCAAGGCGGCGGTCGTCGCCTATACCCGCAACATTGCCTACGCGCACGGCATGGACAACATCCGTGCCAACTGCCTGTGTCCCGGCTGGACGCGCACGGCGATGGCCGAATCTGAAATGGCAGAGGCGGCGGCGCGGGCCGGAACGACGGTGGAAGCCGAATTCGCGGCCATGGCGGATCGCATCGCTCTGAAGCGAATGGCGCGGCCCGAAGAGATGGCCAGCTGTGTCCGCTTTCTCGTGAGTGACGAAGCATCGTTCGTGACGGGTGCCGTTCTGGTCGCCGACGGGGGGGGCCGTGTGCCGGCGCATGCGCGCGGATTCTGAATTCCATGTTGTTTGGATACGGATGGATCTCCAAACAAATACTGTTGACAATGAAACAAATAAACGATACCTTCTGACCGTTGTAGGAGCGACGCCGTGGCGCATGCCGCTTGAACGTGCGGACGGTGTTGATTGAAGAAGTATCGAAGTGATTGGTGCCGGCAGAATCACTGCGAATCGATGGGTGGGGCCTGAGAGGGCCCGACGCGGCGTGTGACGAAGCGTTGCGATCAGAAGAATGCCGGTCTGAACACGAAGTACGCGCAGGGCGGGATCGCGGCGGCGCTGTTCCCCGACGACTACGCGTCGACGTACACGGAGGTGCGGAACTGCCGCAACTCGGTCGATCACGACCTGATGCGCATCCGCGTGCTCGCGTCGCCCGAGGCGCTGCAGGCGTACACCGATCGCACGACGGCGTTCCCGCCCGGCGCGATCGTGCTCAAGGAGCAGTTCGACGACAGCGACATCGACTGCGCGGGCCCGATCGTCGAGATTACCGTGATGAAGAAGCTCGACGTGCCCGATCAGCTCGGGTGGGCGTGGCAGAAGACCGACGCCGCGCACGCGCAGATCGAGTTCGATCCGATGAAGTGCATCAACTGCCACACGCGATGCGGTGTCCCCGACGAGGGCGGCTACGACGGCACCTGCACGCAGCCGTAGTCACAGCGCCGCGACCGGCAGCGCGACCTTCGCCGGCTCGAGGCTCTGCGCCGGCAGGATCATCACGTAGCTCCCCGGCCCGCGCTGCCACACGAGCACGCGCCCCGGCGCCGCGCGCCCGAGCAGCGGGAACCAGGTCTCGCCGCGGATGATCGCGAGCGGCGCGACCACCTCGGGCACGATCAGATCGATCTCGACGACGCCGCCGCCGAGGTCGCGCTGGAGCGGCGCCGCGTACGACAGCGGCGCGAGCGGCCAGCGCGGGTACAGATCGTTGTGCAGCGCGCCGCCGTACACGATCACCGCACGATCGTCCGAGACCAGCGCCTTGGTCGTCGTCTGCAGCTTCTCGGTCACCAGCTCGAGCAGCCGCAGGAAGTCGACGCGCCCCATCGCGTCGAGCAGCGCGCCGCGCTCGATGCACGTCATCTGCAGGCGGTGCGTCGCGAGCCGGTTGCGCGCGCTCTTCATCACCAGCGCCTCGATGTCCGTGGTCTGCGACGGCCGCCGCCCGAGCGCGTGCACGATCTGGCGCTGCGCGAGCGCCCCCTCGCCGCCGCACCCGGTGGGGGTCCACGCCTCGACCACGAGGTGCCGCGCGCGCGGCATCATGTGATCGAGGATGTCGGTGGTGAACCGCTCCAGCGGCCTTGGGAATCCCCAGCCTTCATGTTTCTTATCCATCCGGTTTGATTTTAGAATCTCTGCGAGACGTTCAAGCTCGGTCATGACGCCAGCCCATGCTTTTGCAAAAGCTCGGCAGGAGCCTTGCAGCCGATAGACCCAGGTTCAGGCCCGGCCCACTTCGACCACACGCCGGTTTTTTTCTTGAACTCGATTATCGATTCCCAATTGATTTCTGGCGCTACGGCACCAGCAGCTCAACCTTCGGCTATAACGCTGATGATCGCTGGTACAACGACGCCATCGGGTCGACCTTCACGGTCTCTCGCCAAGCTCATACGCTTGGCCAGACGGCCGTTCCAGGCAACCCCAGATACTATAGCCGCACGGTTGTCACCTCTGTTGCTGGCGCCGGAAACCGGGCGGGAAAGCGTCAGCACATCGAGGGGGTGCGTACCCTCGCCGGCAAGACAGTCACGGTGACATTCCGGGCCAAGGCCGACGGGACCAAGAACATTGCTCTGGAGATGCAGCAGCTCTTTGGGTCGGGGGGCTCGCCGTCGTCGGCAGTCCTGATTGCCGACAGCCAACTGAGGCAGCTCACGACCTCGTGGCAGGAGATCTCTGTCGTGTTCGCCTTGCCATCGATTTCGGGCAAGACGCTCGGCACTAACGGGGATGACTCTTTGGTCCTCTATATCGCCTTTGAGGCGGGCTCGAATTTCAATGCTCGCTTCAACAACCTCGGCCAGCAGTCGGGTACCTTCGAGATCAGCCGCGTCTCAGTGGTCTCAGGGGATGCCACGGAGGAAGAGGACCCGTTCACACCGCGACACCCTCAACAAGAGTTGGCCTTGTGCCAGCGCTACTACTTCACTCAGGCGCCAGGGTCGGCAAGCGGCCGGCCCCTTGGCTATGGATACATGGCCAGCACCACGGCAGTCCGCGTCGTCTTCGATACGCCTGTGCCCATGCGTGACCTTCCGACCGTTATCGCGCCCACCGGAACCTACCCCACAGCCCTTGTTGTTGGGTCGTACACGACGCTGGCCGCCCCGTCGCTTGTCGAGCTGCTGGAGTACGGCATCTTCTGCCAATTCACCATCTCGGCGACAACGGCAAACGTCCCGGCAGTTGTAACTGGGTCAACTTCGGCATATCTGGCTTTTCGATCAGAGCTTGGGGTGTGAGGGGCGGGGCCGTGAAATTCCTATCGAGACTATTCCGCAGGAACCCCTTCGTCCCCCTGAGCCTCGCCGGCACCGCCACAGACGGCGTATGGAGCTGGTTCAACGATCCGCGCGCTATTGCACTGGGCTGGGGGCGGCGCTAGCAGGGGGCGGGGTGAGGGGCGAGTTCTGCCAAGGGGGGAGAGTGAGAGAGAAGTGGGGGCGCAAGTGGGTGAGGGGAGGGAGATCTCTCTTTACTTTTTTTTTAATTGTCCTTAATTGGGGCAGTCAATGGGGTGTTGGGAATGTGGAGGGGTGTGTGGGGAAGTGGAAGACTACTTGGGGGAGTGGGATTCTACCTTGGGGGAGGGGGAAGACTCTTGGGGGCTGTGGGAAGATTAATGGGGAAGTAATGGAGGGGTGAGAAATATGAGGGGTCAAGGTGATGTGGAAGGTGATGTGGCAACTAGGGCTGAGGTGGCAAGAGAGGACTGGACTGAGGTGGAGGATGTGGTGGAGGGCCACGCAGGGAACAAGTTCCTGCAGTGGTTCTAATCCTCACCCGCGCGGAGGATCACTCCCTGTGGTGGTCATCTTACATTCCCTTCCCCCCATTTAATTCCTGTTAATAGACCACGCAGGGAACAAGTTCCCGCAGTGGCTCTAATCCTCACCCACGCGGAGGATCACTCCCCGTAGCGGCCGCCTTTAATTTCTATACATTCCCTTCCCCAATTTAATTTCCGCTAACAGATCGCGTAGGGAACAAGTTCTCACAGTGGTTCTAATCCTCACCCGCACGGAGGATCATTCCCCATGGCAGTTCCCTTGCCCCAACTTAATTTCAATACTTTTCCCTCCCCACGAGGCCGCGGTGAGTCACATCCCGCTATGGCCGTTTAATTTCAGCAATCTAACTTCTAACTCTAACACTAACTCTATAAACCCCGTGAATGGAACAAGTTCCTCGCGGAGATTTCATATTGTAACCGTTCAAATTCCGTGTGTTTTTTTCCGTCTCGTATGTTTTCCCGTTCAAACCTGATAGTGGTCATCTCCTCTCTTCTCTCCACCAATAACATTCTCTTCTACTCTCCTGCCTCTCTCCTAAACCAATACCAACACCCCGTGGTAATTTAGTTCATCCGCATCTGGGTCATTCTCTTCTTCTCTCCACCTTGTCCCCTAAACGCCCATAATTACACCCCATTTTCGTGGGCGATCCCGTCGTCCACACAACCCTCCCCTTCCCACTCAGAGAATCCTAGCCCGAGGAGCACTACCACTCCTCTAACCTTGCCTAGTCCAGAACAGTAAGAGGGGGTCCCATTCTACCGCTCTCTCACCTTGGATCGCCCCCTCCCAAACCCCCTCACAGCTAGGGGTCGCCCCCACACACATCCACCCTGTTTCCCCTCCCATCTATCCCATTCCTGTGCTACTGAATTCTTCTGTAGCACGACGTCCCATTAGTTCATTCTTGACCTCTTATCAAAGAATTTGGTACGTTCTTGCCCTTCTTACTATCACCTTAATGCATTGTTGAATTTAACATTCTTGGCTGAACTTATCGATATTTTCATGAAAATAACTAGATTTATAATTTGAAGATGTAAGTTTCGGCACGGACGGTGTCCAAGGGCTCCAGTCTTGCCCCCTCGACAGATGGCCGGAAATATACTGAAAATCATAGGGTATAATGATTTCTAGCATGGCATTGCACCGGGAGTGTTTTTTTATAAACTAGCCAAATTCACAAGGCAATTCATGAAATTACATGCTTATTTGAAAAGTGCATTCTCGTTACATGCTTGTTACATGACAATACACTCTCGTGCATAGCCTTCTTAAGGTTATGAAAAGTGCATTCTTGTGATTGATAGTACATTTTTGATTGAAAGGTCAATTTGTATTCTTGTTAGATCATACTCATATATTCTTGAATCATAATATCACTCTTTATAGCTATTCTTGCTACTTATTACTATTATTTTTATCACATGATTTATCACATTTTCTTTCATTATCTTACCTTCTAGAGCTAACACATTAAATATGTAAACTATGTCGACATGATGACACGAAGATACCTACTAGATAAGTGTGTTCACTCTCTACTTTCTCTAACTTTTTAGGAAGCTGTAGTGGATCAAAGTCAGATCATTCAAATGGTGGTTTCGAGAGCAAGTGAAGATTGAGAAGAACCTTAGATAGTTGTCTACTTGAGTTTGTAATTTTGATTCGGGATCATTCATTGCAATAGGCGGTGAAGTTGATCATGTCTATGTAATTTTTTATTTTCTTGAGTCTAGTGAGTCGTGTTGTCAAGAGAGTCAATGTCAGTTGTAAGTCTGATTATTATTCAATAAAGTTGAAGGTTTTTAGTCTTATGATGTTGCGTACATTCTTTATGTTTTTGTATAAATGAATACGGCGCTATGACTGTCTTGCTAGCTAGAGGCTTACTTTGCCGATTGTTCATGTTCCTGACTTGTTCCCGCTGAAATCTTGGGGCGTGACACTCCCTCTTCAGTATCATCGATGGGAAGAGGAGGTACTTGCCAACCAAGAACATAGCCTATCTTCTTAGTAGTGAGAACAATTCTTAAGTTATTGAGCGAGTCACTATAAGACCAGTAATTCTGTTGGCATCAAGTATGTCACGTAACGGGTGGTTTGCCGTTGAAGTTTACAAGAGAAGATTTGTGATAATTAGATACCATTTGCTTTGTAGGATCAAATTACATGGTGGACATCATTTCGAAATCAAAAGAATGCTTGGATGAGTACCTTGTGGCCTACATGTCAAAACAAGTGTTAAATGTCATTCTTATCCTTCAAGGACCATTGGTAAGGCTTAAATTTCTCAAAATCCTTCAATTAGTTAAAGTTTGTGTCGACCCTCACCTCAAGTGCGTCAACCTCACCCTAGTGCATCTTTGCAAGTTTTCTTGAGTGAAGTCGACCCATCCATTGTATTAAGTCGACTCCTATATGTTTCATGCACTTTGTTCATGGGTTTTTAAGGCTTTGAATGTGCTTCATGCATATTCTTCATGGGGCCTTTGAGCTAGTAATTTACTTAAGATAATTTATATGAAACTTGATGGAATTTGGTTTGATAATGCTCAATAGGTTAAAAAGCTCTCAAAGGCACCAAGACATTGATCTAAGGTAAGATGGGATCATTGAGTATGAACACTCATTGATTTCACTCTATTTATGTGTTTTGCAGGTACCTCGGTCGATCAAAAAGGAATCTTGGTCGACTAAAATTGGGTAGTAGAAGATTTCTACAGAAAATAGGAACCCGGAGAAATTTCGGTCGGCCTACGAAGGGAATCGATCGATCGACTGACAATTGTGCAAAAAAATTCTAAAACACAGAAAATTTCGGTCGACCTATGGATCAAGTCGGTCGACCTAAATTTTCCAAACCACCCCTTTGTTCATAATGACCGGTCTACCGAAATGATAAATTGATCGACTGATTATTTCGTGTGATGCACCTGTTCTGGGACAGTGCATAAGGTGCTCGTGGAGCCTTTCTATGACCTCCAAAATTGTCTTTTGTGCCCTCCCTTTATGGTCTATCATTGGAGAATGGTTTTGCAGGGTTCTAGAAGGGGTTTCTAGGTCTTTTGGTCACTACCCTAGATATATATTGTTGTGTTGCGAATTTTGGATGTGAGATGAGAAGGAATAAGCTAATACTTTCTATCTTGCAGGAAAAGGAAGAGGGAGTGTGGCCACAAGGTGGAGAGGAGAGGGTTTTTGAGAGATTTATCATATTCTTGTTCTTGCGGGTCATTTTCAGCTTGGGCTTGAAGGTTTCCATCTTGTACGAGCTGCAGTTATGTCCGAATCTTCAAGGAGGAGGATCGGCTGCTCCAACCTATTGTAGATCGACCTCCCACCGTTGAGAGCTTCAAAGAAGAATCATCCAAGGCCTTCATCTATCAAGGGGATAAATCTAAAACTTCTTAGATTGTCTATCCTTAATGTTGTTCTTTACCGCTCTTGGGAGGCCTCGCGGGTTCCAAGTGGTATCAGGTGTATTCGATAGTCCTATCAGGTATATCTGGTATCTGGGATCAGGGTCGCTACAGCCAGAGCCAGTGTGACCTTTTCTTTTAGCACTCCTCGGTTGGACCGCTAGAGTCCTATGGCGGACCAGAGTTGGACTGCCAAAGTTTGTGGCACTCCTAGGTTGGACCGCCAGAGTCTGGGCTGCACCGGGTGGTTTGCTGTCCCGTTTGCTTCGATCTGCGATTTTCGTTAGTCAATTCTTACCTCCGGTGACCCATCCACTAGTCGTAGCTTCCACGGTACACGTGTGTCAGCCCACTAGCAGCACTGGTGTGCCGTGCCCGAGAGAGACGGTGAGTAGGCTAGTTACCGTAGGGCCCCCACGCACAGTCGAGTCTGGGCTCGGGGGGAATTACCAGCTAGAGGACAGGCCAAGGGCGTATGGTCTGAGTGTGCACACGAGGCTGAGGGTTCGGACCTGCGCTGACGAGCGTAACCTCAGCTAGTCCTTGTTTTGTGGTACTTCTGGTTACTGTGCGTGTCTGAGTCTCGTGCCCGAGGCGTTGTAGCTTGACACTTGTGACGCGGTGTAAGACGTTAGGGGATGCATCCGGTCATTCTTCGAGTGGAAGGTGCTCCCGTCCACCGGTAGGTACGGACTCGAGTTTTGTCAGACTGAGGTTTAGTAGTACTGTACTGTTAGAGTAGACAGTTTTTTCGTTTACTTACTACAGCTTGCTGGTTCTGCCGTGCTCCTGTTAGGTAGCATTACTTTCCTGCTTTATTACTTTACTGCCTTATTTTTCGTGTGAGGTGGTGGTCTGCGGGATCCCTACTGAGTCAATGAACTGAGGTTCACTCCTATTTTTCAGGTGAGGTTGGGCCTTCGGGTGGCGCAGCAGGTGTTCAGCGAGGCTCTAGTAGCCGAGGTTAGTGCTAGTTGCCAGAGCCCGGGGTACGTCCTGTGTACTTGTACCTTTCTTTCAGTTGACTGTACTTTTATTTGGACATGAGATGTACTAGACATTATAGCAGTTTAGTTATTTATTTAATTTCTGTATTATTATTTAGTTGTTCATTATGCTATCTCTGTGGTCACTTTAGCTTCTTACATATCCCCCGCACCATCTTTTTATCCCTTCCGAGTCTTCGGGCTCGTGAGAGGCGGACCGAGGTTCGGGTTACGTCGGTTCCTTTTCGGTACTCGGATCCCAGGTCATCACACGCGGTGTCGTGGCCGTGGTCGTGGTAGAAGCAGCAATATTTCTTCTTACTTCTCGAGCTGGGATCCTACTTCATCCAAGGGGGCCATTTGAGGAATGACTCCTCGCGAATCTCCATCATGATTTGGTCTGGAGGGGCCGTTAGGGGCGTGTGGTTATGATAGTTCCCCCACTCCCTTTCTGGGCGATCGCGGTGGTCCCGGTCGCGTCGCTCCCGCTTATTTCACCCCTCTCGGGGTGAGTCGGCAGATCTCTTCTGGTCAGACTGTTCAGTTCCGATCGCGCGGCCCAAGGCCGTAGTATTCTCCTCGCACGGCGCGTGCTTATGTGCCAGGGTGAGGAGGTCGGTGAGAGTCGTCGGGGCCTCAATCCCGAGTGCTCGCCAAAGGATGTGGTCCCGTGTCCCTTGCGTGAGCGTGGTGGTAGCGATGTTGACGTTGAGACGTGGGATCCGGAGTGCCTCCGCGTGGAAGTGGGAAACGAAGTCCCATAACGTTTTGTCTCGCCCCTGCTTGAGGGCGAGCAGGGTCACTGCTGCCTTGGCCACCTTCCGGCAGCCTATGAAGTTCTCATTAAGTAGCTTCTTGAGCTGTTGGAAGGAGGAGATAGTCCCGGCTGGCAAGGACTCAAACCATGCTCGGGCATTTTCCCAGAGGGTCGTTACAAACGCCAGACATTTCACAGTGTCGGAGGCCCGGTAAAAGACCAGGTGGGACTCGAAGCTGTGCATATGGTCAGTCGGGTCGGTGGTGCCCTCGTAGGGGATGAAAGACGACAACTGTAGCTTTGGCGGGATAGGGGCCTCCATAATTTCCCTGGAAAAGGGTGCATGGAAGTCTTGGTAGTTGTCGATGAGCCCCCAGTGCTTGACGGCGAGGAGGACGTCGTCGAGGTAGCTGACCTTGTCCTCGATTTCGTCGATACGCTGAAGTCGTCGATCTATGTCCGGGTTGGAGTGCAGTGGACTGCGCACTCTTGGTGCAGGCGTGCTGCTTGAACGTCGTGTCCTGACGACGGAGGCGTGGGAGGCCTCTCGCACTTGGCGAGAATTCACCGTGATTTGGGCCCCCTCGTCCTGGCGTTGCTCAGAGGGCGCATGCCGGGGGGTCGCCTGTCGATCCAGGAGGTCCTGGTATAGCCCTGTTAGGGCCGCGATCTGTTGGCGGATCTCTTCAAGGTTGCCAGGCGAGACTTCAGGGCGTGGGTGGGGCGGAAGATGCTTCCTGCGATCTATGCCGGGAGTTGGCTCCCTAGTGAGAACCGCGCCCCCGGTGGCTGGCGTTGCGAAGACTTCCATGAGATGCCATGACTTTTTACTCTGAGTTCCCACAGACGACGCCAAGAAGTGTAGCGGCAAGAAAATGGATCCTACACCACGTACCACCTTCTCTATTTATTTGTCGTGGAAGTCGTCTGACACCCATGAAAGCTTACAAGCACCAGAAACTAAAGAGGCGTCAGAAAGAGCCCCGGGCGTTACCCCAGAGGGACAACCCTCTGATGCTTAAGTCAGCAGCGGTACAAAGTAGGAACAGAGAAGAGCAAGGGGAGATGAAGGAGAGAGTTGGAGGTTGCTGTCGTAGATCTGAGAGGCGAGGAGACCCCCCAGTCGAGTGCTCGTTGCTCCCAGTGGGCACTCGATGAGTGCTTGCTGGGTGGTAAGGTCGCGCAGGAGGAGTGGCTTCTCTCTCAGGGGAAGTGGTTGCGTATGACCTCTCTGTTGCTATGTCTCAATTCTCTGTGTAGGATTTTTGGCAGAAGATCTACCGTGTCCATTCTTCTACGTCGATGTCCTTTTTATATGGGGTTGTCGTGGAGGTAGAGGCTTATCCCTCTACAGGGAAGGTCGTGGATAATGGAGCAACGTCTCCCGCGATCGAGGCGAGAGTTTTCCGTTGGAAGGCGAGTTCCTCGGCGTCAACCGGACGTATCGTGAGTCTTACGTCGCTTATGGGACGTGCTCGCCTCTTATGGGATAGGGGTCGACGTCGTGAGGACAATGATCGGTCTTTAGAGAGTCTTCAGGCGGTCATCGCGCTTGAACTATCACCTTCTGATGGCTGTCGAATCCGATGTTGAGTCGTATTGAGCCCGACTGACTAGACTGTAGCCGCCGCGGGCGTTTATTTATGGTAATCGAGCCTGGGCCGCCGTGGACCTGCAGTATCAGGCCCGTTATGGGTCAAATCGGATTTACCCTCCTCAGATATGTCAACGGTTTGAATGAGTTATAGAAGCGGGATTATTCATTTGCGATGTTTGCTAAGAATTTGGGAGATACAATGTCTGAAATTACTCTATTATTATTTAGCTAGAAATTGTTGTCAAACGATTACGTAGAAACAAGATTCTCAACCAAGGGTCAAGACCATGTAGCCATACATTTAACCCTGAAAGCCTCATTTGTCATCTCAACCATATTTTAACAACATGAATGCATACAGTCATCAAGAACAATACAATCATTCAAACATTAAGTTTAGTTATAATCAAAAGCATAACAATTAGTTTGGCTATCATCAAAAAACATAACACAATAGTCCCTCTGGGATCTCCCACTTATGATTTGACACTGGATTTCCCCCGTGTGTTGATCCGCTTGATATGTAGAGCAATCACTATTATGGGGAGATGCTGCCCAATTATTTTCAGAGGCTTCTATGATTGGTTAGGTTACTCATGCATCTAAATTATCATTGATCGGCCATGACTGAAGGCCATCTGTACCTTTAAGTTGACAAAACTCAATGGCGTGCTGGAGTATGAACCTCGCACAAAGAAAGGGTGTTAAGGAAATTAAGATAGTTATTAAAAGAAGAGGGAAATAAGTGATGCAAGGCATGCCTCAAAGAAGGTCCAAACCCTCAAAAATCCTTAAAAAAATCTGCTCAAGGCATTTCATAAACCCTCGCTAATACCCCGTGGCACAAATCAACCGGGCAAGTCATGAGTCGCGCGCAGTGAATCGGTGGCGACGCCGCCGACTCATGCTCTCCTCGTCGACCGCCCTTTCTAGCTATTTTAACCCTTTAAATAAAGCTCGTCTGATTCTCCTTTTGTTTTGATACCGCTCATCAAGAATTTAATAACTCTCCTCAATGGTTAGCTGATGACTAAACCTCAATAAACCTCAATAAAGCTAGATAAAACAAACAGACTAGAAGGTGTGAATGGACGTCATGACGACGGGGAGAGATAGGGAGAGATGGCCCATCCCGGGGCAAAAGAAATCAAATCACAAGTGCACTTTTTGAAAAATGCGGAGAAAGACCCCCAGAGAGGATTGTCTCTACCGAGTTTGCAACGGAGAAAACACATGGAATAGAAATGGTACAGTACAGAAATGAAATGATAGATTGAGAATTATAGAATGGAACCTCCGCGAGGAACTTGTTCCGTTCATGGGATTTGAACAAAAATAAGAATAACATGAATGAAATAATAGAATAAAAATTACAGAATGGGACCTCCGCGAGGAACTTGTTCTATTCACAAGATTTGAGCAACAATAAGAACAACAGGAATGAAATAACAAAATAAAAATTATAGAATGGAACATCCACGAGGAACTTATTCCATTCACGGGATTTGAATAAAAATAAGAATAACAGGAATGAAATAATAGGTGATTTTTGTGGGGTGAGCGGAACAATAGGATCTTTAGGAGGAAAGCTAGAATGGAGGTCTCTCTTGTATCTTTCATTTGTGATAGAGTGAGGGAATGGGCTGTTGGACCATAAAGTTTGTATTAATTTTTGATAATTGCAGAAAAGTGTAAAAATTAAAAAAAATATATCCAAAAATGATGTTCGACTATCACTTTCATGGCGATGTACATAAACATTTCATCAAATACAAACAAGGAGTAGTACGAAGCCATGTGCACCCGCTCTACGAAATATCAAGTCTCTGAAGCCTATAAGTCCCTCAAAGGCATTTGGACAAGCGCCGGATGTGCAGCGCGAGACCATCAAGTTCTTAACAAAAATCTCACGATAAGTCGAGCCGTTGGCTCTATTTCTGACGAGTGGGCATTTCAACAACCACCGTATGGACTGCATTTCTAAAATAACACCGATGGTGTGTAAATTACAGAAACGGCCCTAGTGGCAAAAAATTACAGAAACGCCCCTAGTGGCAGAAAATTACAGAAACACCCCTTGTGGCAGAAAATTACAGAAACACCCTTAGTGACAGAAAATTACAGAAATACCCCCAATCACGGGGAAATTGCAGAAATGCCCCCCAACAACTGGAAATTACGAATATGCCCTCAAAAAGAGGGAAGATTGCAAATACACCCAAAAATTTGCAAATGTACCCTCGAAAGAGGAAAGACCGTGGATGCACCCCCTAATAAGGGAAAATTGCAAACACACCAAGAATGTTGCGAACGTACCCCGCCTTAAGGCGTGGGAATTCTTTAGGGGTGGACCCTTGACATTAGGGCCGACATTGTAATCGAAATCCTTGACAATTAATCAAAGGTGTTCGGACTCGTCCGATGTAAATTAATACTGACTCTGGTCGGTGGGGAAAGGTCCTGTACACGAACCTTAAGTCGTCTGATAATCCCAAAAAGTGCGAAAGCGACAAGTATGCCTAAATATACGCACATCCATCCGGCGAATCGGATGACCGCAAATTCCGGCCTTTTAACTATGGATTCTGATCGTTCTAGTGGGCATAACGGGCCATGGAAGGCGCATTATGTTACTATAACGCCCCGCCCTTGGTGCGTTATAGCCCTTGTTTTTTGTATTGTGAGCTTGTTGACTTTAATGCCCCTACTCTCGTGCGTTATAGTCCTATAGCGCGCCTGCCTTAGTGCGTTATAGATTAACTGTGGATTTGTATGAGTTCTGTTGAGCATAGCGGTCCTGTATTGGTCCGTTATGGTATGTAACGGGGTGGCTCTCTCCTCCAGCCCAAAATGGACCCTATTGCACAGCCTGCAAACAGGGGGGTTAAACCTTTGTATAGAAAAATTTATATACACTTATTGCTTGTTGGTTCTTGTGGACTTGGCGCCTAGGCACCGCTTAGGCGGGCGCCCAAGTGCTTGGGCACTCGGAGACCCCAAGTATGCCTTGGGTCACCTTACCACCTTGACAGCTATGGGGTTGGGATCGGCCACTTCTAGCCAATCCCACAAATCTGCCCAATCTGCTACATAAATTGGGGTGGATGGCTTAGAATCCGATCGGTTCAGGCAAAAATCCAATCAGATCAGCTGCGATTTAATTCTGCATTCCTTGTGTTAATGGTATAGATAAGGTCAAATCAAAGATGGCAGTTTCGATTTTGGTTTCGGTTTCGGGCCAAAGCCAAATAAAATACTATTTTTTGCCCTGCAATTGACGTCCGGTTTCGCCCGATTTCAGTCGGTTGGTTTCGGATCGGTTCAGTCCGAAACCGATACGTTTCGGCCGAAACTGCCAACCATGGGTCAAATGGCAGAAAGCCAAAAAACTAGATTATCCTGATTAGGAATGTGCATCACTGCTGTTCAATGAGTTAGATAAGGTCAAATGGCAGAAAGCCCAACTTTTACTCACACCCTAGTTAAATGAGTTAGATTAGCTCCTCAATGCTCAGTCTAGGGTTATCTATTTTAGCAATAGGAACAAAAGTAAACAAAGAACGATGGAACAGCAGAATAATTAAAGTAGCAGATTTCATGCTCCGTCTCTTTCACAGGTAACTGAGAATTGAAAAAAATTTAGATTATTATGCAAGGTTGACAGTACCGTTGGATATGTGATCTGAAATGCATGGTCCGTAAGGCTGAAGGGCTAAATGCACTAAGATCTTGATCACAGGATCCCCCAGATAATCATGACTCCTGGTCATACTATTCGGAAAATTTTATAGAGAAGTACCTTAGGATACACAATTCTAGGTCACCATACATTAAATACATCAGCAAACAGTCACAGCAATGCCGCAGCTATTGTTACTTGTGCTCTTGAATCCTATAAGTGATTTTAGTCAGAAAACCTACAAACATTTTTTCTTGGATGATGACATATAAAATGGATACTGTTTCTTGAAACATCATTTCATTTTTACTTACTCATCCTGTAGCACATGTATGATAAACGAAGGCCCATGGACTTAGCACTATGTCTAATCAAAAAAAGGTTCACACAGTCCATGAATAGAATATCATCATCAGAGCCTTAGTCCATGAATAGAATATAAATAAACTATACATGGTCGGCGTCGATTCCCATCAGAGAACGTGGGTTCCGTCGCTCCCTTCCCGGTGTTCGTGAGCGTGGATTGTCTTCCTCGACGTCTTCCTTCTCGGTGGGATGTCTTCCGCTTCAGGTACACATCCTAACATGTGGTATTAGAGCCCCAGTTCTGATCTCTCGGACTCCTCTCATCGTTCTCAGAACTATATCTGCTTTGATTGTTCTTCTTCTTCCATGCCATACGGAATAGAGAGGAAGAACATCATGTTAACCTTTTATTATTATCGGCCGTCGTGCGTCATTTAACATCGCTTCGAGGACCGGTGTAGGGTTGATACCATCGTCGGGCGATGTTGAATGTCGCGAAGGAAGCCGACGGCCTGTTCCCCTCCCTCCCCGCCGCAGGGAACCTCTGCCATAATACTAATAAAAAAGGGGGGTGTTTCAGTCATGGAGGGAACCCGGCGGCCACCTCCCCACCGGACGTCGTCTCCGGCGTCTTCAGCCCATGGGAAGGTCGGCGATCACCGGCGTGCCTCCTCGCAGGCTGCCCCCTCTGGCAGGAGAACCCGACGCGGCGGCCGCTTGCTCCCGGGGAAGGGCTCCCCGCCGTGAGCGTGTTAAGGGGCCTCCGCCCGCGTGCGAGAGGGTGCTGGACCCCACCGGAGGACGCCGCTGGTGTCGTCTCTGGTCGGCCTGGGTCCGACGGCAGCTGGGCAACCAGCCGCGGCGGCCACCTGCGCCCGCCCCTGCCACGACCGCGTGCGGCGCCGCGCGAGTGCCGCGATCGCCTGCAGACCTCGTCGGATGACGCCGCTGGCGCCGTCTCCGGGCGGTGAGGGTCCGACGGCGGCCGTGGTCTCCCCCTCTCTCTCCTTGCGGCGGCGGCAGTGGCAGACCTGTATGCGGTTAGAGTTTGGGCTTGAGGCTTTTACGCAGGAGGGGGAGGAAGGTGAAGGGTCTTTGACCCTTATGCCCTTCCTTCACTAACGTGGGAACCCATTTAAGTAAAATGCATTAAGTTTTGTTAATATAGTTTGTAAATATTTAATGCATTTGAGTTATCTTAATTCTAATTTCTTTTAAGTTAGGATCCAATAAAGGTTGTGGATCCAGTTTTGGGTCTCCTATTAAGACATTTGGTTTTAAGTTTGGGTTTGGATTGTGGATCCGGATTTAAGTTGTTTAACGGTTCTGAGTTTGATTATTGGGTTTGAGGTCCATATGGATCTTATTTGGAACCCGAACTTGAATCTGTTTACGCATCCGAATCTGATTAATATCCATTCCTTATCAGCATGTATTTTAAAGCAATTGGGAATGTCATATTAAAAGTAATAAGAAATGTAAAAATTAAAACACACGTCTCAAACAAAAAATCCGTCTTGAAAACGCTAAAATAAAAAAAACACAATTGCAAAATTTATTTAAATTATTTTTTGTTCTTTGTTTGGCTTTTATTTTATCTTTCTTTTCTTCTGATAACAAACAATCTAGGGCAATAATAACACTGAGGCCCACACGGAATGTGAGAGGCCCAAATTCAAACCCAGCAGACGCCCAACTAAGGCGTATCCCTTTTTTTCCCAAGGCTTCTAAAACCCAGCAACTTTCGCACATGTTGCCTCACACGATCCCCGGTCCATGTTTGAAAAGGAGTGGGAAGGCCCAACTTGGGTACACAGGTTACACACACTTGGCCAATTGAGTTGACAGGATCTTGCAAACCCCTAGCTCCTCACTATTTTGAATGGCAAGGGTAACTAATTACTGGCAACGATTAGTGTCGTTCTCTTTTTAAAGACAAGAATCAGGATTTAGGAACTCCGGATATCGGTGGTGTTCATTTGGATTTCGGATACACGTTTGATCTGAGATAATTCTAGTAGCAAACACGTTTAATGACTTTCAACATGAAAAAATTCAGTTAGCCACAAAAGTCTAAACAACCTTCAACTCTTCCTCTACCCCACCTTCGGGGGAAAAAAAAACACTCTTACCTTTTGACCCCAATCCCGGAAACTCCAATTTATTGTCACAAAGTTTTAGGGCTCGAACATGTAAAAATCTAGAAGTGCTCTTAATTGAAGACTGCATCAGACACGGTCCAAATATCCCAAACAAAGAGCCCATCATAATTTCAACATGAAAAAAAGACTTGTCCGAAAACCAAAGAGAGGTTAATCCATAGACTTGACCAACGAGATTAAAATATAATCCCATAGGACCACCTAAAGCATTTGCAGGATACAATGTGATGGCGGCTAACTCAAATACGTACCACAAGAAGCAGGGAGCCACAAAAAAAAAAGAGAAAAAAAGTGCCAAGTTCTACTTTACAAGGCAACATTCACTGCTCCATACCTCAAGCACGCTGACGCGGGGGGGCAGCACACGGCACAACAGTGCCAGGGATATGCCGGGTTCCCCATTTGGCGATGAAGGGGAGGAATGCACTTAGAAGGACAACATTATATATATGGGGGCAAGCATTTAGTATCATGAATGCACTCCTCGCTACATGGACTGGGGGGGGGGGGGGCGGGGGGGGGGGGGGGGGGGGGGGGGGGGGGGGGGGGGGATATATAAAACTGCCGAGAGGAGGCAACCAACTTTTTACTTTGAAGACTTGTGTGGCATATGTCCTTCAGTTCTTTGGGGACAAGAAAATGTCGACAAATCATTTTCCATCTCAGAAATTCGAGAGGCTGTCCTCCGTACGTACCCATGTCTCAACAGCGGCCTAACCGTGTGGGAAGTCATCCTTTCCAAAGTTTTTTGCCATAACAAATCAAGTCACGAAAGGGCTCACTGCTAAGTAGTGTCAATTACCAACTCTCCCAGCTGGCATTAATTTACGCCGACATCAGCGCAGGGTTAAGTTGTCCTCCACCAAGTCGAACCCATTAAAAGATCTTCCAAACGGAAGTGGTGGCAACAAATAGGCGAGGTGGCAACCGCGGGAGGCTGCTGAGATGCGTGGTGGAGCGAGGAATGACATGGTTTGGGCACGATCCCGAAAGGTGGATTCAAAGTCGGCGGTTCGGTTCGTGATGACATTTCAGCGCGGATTAGTCACCCATGGCACTCGGTTTCGTCGATGGAGGTATGGAGATGGACCCCCTCCGCATTCTGCACATTTTCCTTGTAGTTTTGCATAGTTTGGTGTCCGATCAGGGGAGATCAAGCCAATTTAACGTAAAGCATGATTTTTGGGGTTTGCAGGGTTCGTCGAAAAATGGCAACCATTCACGATGTAGTTAGTATCAAACTGACCGCTGGGATGTCAGGATCCCAACACCACCAATTTCGTGTCGATTGGTCATCATTTGGGGCCGGTAGGAGTCCGGGAACCCCAGTGACTCGATTTGGGTCGATTCGACAAAATCGCCCGGATCTCGCGATTTAGAGCGTTTCGCGACGTGCATGTGGTGTTTTTGGAATCCTTGAAGGATTTTCCACCGTTTGGATGTATTTCCACTACGCTACGGCGTGCATGGGGCGTAGAACGGGCCGATTGGGCCGTTTCACTATTTTCACCATCGGATTGGCATAACGGTCCTACCAGAGGCCGTTATGTGCATAACGGTCCCCCGATAGACCGTTATGAATCGTTCATCAATTTTCATCTTTGGAGGTCTTGGAGCATAACGGACCAAGACAGGTCCGTTATGTTGAGTATAACGCCCCCGTCCAGGTGCGTTATGGTCGGGTGGTTTTCGAGGCTGACTGCCATGTCAGTCCTCTCGATGACCGTGTCTGCCTCGAAGACTATGTCAGTCAGTTTGCATGACGGATTTTTCCCCATGCGTTATGATTAAGATAATGCTCAGGTGCAGATCCACCATGGTTCATTGACCGATGCTTTGACTAGGTATGGCAGTTGATATAACATGCCTCACCCTGTGCATTTTGTTGATGTAACGGATTGGGTGTGGTCTGTTATATGCCCTTGGTTTGTGGTTAGTGTGCTTTTGTATCTGTTGGGTATAACGCACCTGCCCTTGTGTGTTATACTAGTATGACATGCCTGTTGTGGTCCGTTATACTTCGTGTCGTTCGTGTTTAGGTCTGTTAGACATAACGCCCCTCCCCTGGTGTGTTATGTTGATGTAACGCCCCTATGTTGGCGCGTTATATCATCTGTTGTAGTTTTCGGTCTGGTTGGCATAACGCCCCCCCTGTGGTGCATTATGTGGGTATAGCACCCCTATGCTGGTGCGTTATAGTCCTGTTCGCCGTAACGACCGTTTGCTTGTGCTGTGTTGTGTGTCTGTCTGTCTTAGGTCCTTCTTTAGGGCGGTGTTTATCGGTCGGTGGTTGTCTGGATCGGTCGGTTAGGTGACTGGTTGCGGTCTTTTCCTAGACTACGACAGTACCCTAATGACTCAATCTAGAAACTACCATTGTCCGCGTCTCTGGTTGCTGGCTATCTCTTGACTGTTGGGTTTCCCCCTAACAGTTGACTGACAAGTTGCTCTGCCCAGAGTGTTGTCATCTTCCGCCGCTCATGTTCTTGGTGGTTCTGTTTGTTTGTGTTGTTGTGGCGGTGGATGTGTAAGTGTGTCGGTGTCGTGTCTGGTTCCGGTCAACGCGGGGGTTACCTAGTGGATTGACAGGAAGCCTTATTGTGTCTCGGCGGCCTTGTCCAATTCAAGACATTGGTTCTGGATGCTTCAAGGTACCGTTCTACCTCGGCTTGTGTATCCCGGTGTGCTGAGGGTTCTTGGTGTCCCCTCAGGTCTCCGTGTGTCGTTTTCTCTCAGAGTGTCATTTTCTTGGCTTAGGATTAGACCGATTGGTGACTTGTCCCGCTATGTGCGACGATCCTGACTCAAAGTCTTAGGACTCAAGGACCGTTGTAGTTGTAGGTCTAGTTGCCTTATCCTGAGTATGTCGGCAGTCTCCTGTGCTACCTTTGGTGTTTCGAAGTACGCATTACGGGACACTTTTACCTATATGTACTTCGGCACTGGTGTTTTGGAGTCCGTGTCTTGAGAGCCTTCACTAGTCGTAGCCTTACGGTACGCTTCGACGTGACGGCTTTTGCAGCGGGGCACTTCTAGTTCACGATTTTTAAGCTAGTCTCCGTCGGCTCCGACAGTTCCCGTGCGTCCACGGGGGGCGAAAACTAGCTAGAGGCCTAGCTTCAGCAAAAGACAGTGTGTGCACACGTGGTCAGGGGCTTTGGACTGACGCCGATGGACGTTACCCTATCTAGTCACTCATGATTTGGTTACTATTCTGGTTCTGATAGTGTCTTAGTCTCTACCATCTGTAGGTATCATAGACAAGACGCTAGTAGGCACAGCAGAAGACGTCAGTGGACGCAACTGGCTATTCTTCTAGTGTGGGGCACTCCAGTCACATGACACGTGACCCTTCGCTGTTCTCTCGGCGTTTCTCGTGCGTCGTGACCTTCTTGGTTAGCCCTTCGTGGCTGTACTCGGGGTCAGTGTCTGTCGCTTGTACGACATTCAGGTTGTGTATGTGATAGTGTGCACGACATCCTTATCGTGTCATCCGTCGTCTGTGTCGGTCGTCTGTCTAGGTTTTCCTAGGCTTTCTTGTTGTCTTTACAGGTCTTCATTTAGAGCCTGGCGTCATGTGGACAGTTGGTAAGCTTCTGACTTCTTTAGTTTAGTGTTCACCCTTCTGTCTTTGCTTGCTATAGTGTCTGTTCGGTGTAGCGTCGGGAGCCAAGGTTAGTTCGGCAGTCGTGCTCGTCTGGTACGACTTCTTCCTTTTCCCTGTTAGCTCCCCTAGCTCTCAGCTTGCTCCCTACTCCTGCTTCCTCTTCTTTACAACCTTGCAGTTTAGCTTTCCTGCTTTACTACTGCCTATTGCTTACCTATTGTTTACTTGCTGTTTTAGCGTGTTACTGTGTGTTTTTCTCGGTGGGGATCCACGTGACCCCTACTGAGCCAGTGACACAAGGCTCACCCCTGCTTTACAGGTGGTGGTCATTCGTTCGGCTTCCGTGTATACTAGGGGCGCGTACTTATGGCGTCTAGTTGTGGCCAGCTGGTACCCTCGTCGGGCTTCCCCTGACTTTCCAGTACGTCCTTTCTTTTCTGTCGACTGTACTTGACACTTGCTGTCTTTTCTTTGGACTTGACTCTGGGCTATAATTGTTAATCTTAAAATTGTTAATTAAATATATTCTGTATGTTTAGATTTGCTAACACCTTTGCCACAATTTTTAAAGTGGCCCTGTGCCTCGAAGCTATATGGAAATCGACATTGTACCAGATACAATCTATTGGCCCCACTTTGATTGGGGGTTATCTCCCACTTTTCTCGTAGATAACTTTTAAATTATCTTTTTTTTACTTTGGTAGACTTAAAAAGTTAATCCGGTTAGAATAAGACATAACTCCAAGTTAATCTACTCAACTTGTTCCACCCTGAGAGGTGGAATAGAGTTAACTTTTCTTTTAACTCATTGCCAACCAAAATAAATGAGACTAAAATATAGGACAGATTAATTTGGAGACATAATGCTCCTATTGTATATCCCTCTATCAAAGTGGGGATGACTTATGGAATAAGACGATAAGTTTGTACATTTTATTTTGCCAATTGGCTTGTAATTTAAAGTCGCTTAGCCTTTTCATCCTTTCTCTGGATAGGGATAGGATAGGACGTCCATCAGTGCCAAGATCGTTTATCCTTTCTACTTCAGATCGAATTAAGCTTTGTAACAGGAAGTGGGTGGATTCTGTTAATTTTCTATGTACCACCATGTTTCCATGTAATGTCTCTTCTCACCTCTATCTGTCTGATGGTATTTCAAGATTTTTTTTCTTGTATACTATATACAGTGACACAAGTAGATGCCATAAAGGAAGTTCTGTACTTTGTTCGTTCCGAATGGTGTAGTGTAGAGGAGGCGTGAAGTGAGCTCCGTAGGGTATTCGCCTTGTCGGAACCATATAAACCTGTTTGCATTTATGCTCTCGCCCGCTCCCCTCCCTTCGCATGTCTTTTTGTAATCCGTGCGTGTGTTCTACTATATTTGATTTCGAATTTAGTTCACATTAATACTTAACTAGTGAAAATTCCAGTATTGAATGTATATGTTTGAGTTACGAATTGATTAAGTATTTCTGCAGAGGTTTAATGTGCAAAGTGGGCAAGTCCTTGTGTCTGTATGGATATACGTATATGAGTCCTGCTTGGAGATGGAAAGGGCATGATAGTTGACAGAGGTGTCAACCGGTCAGATCTTTAATGATTCGAATCTAGATCTGTGTTTGCTCCCAAGGTTATGATGTGTGGATTGATGAGTTTTGACGATGAATGAATGCAATGTGACTCGATCATGTTTTTGAGTGGATTGATTCCGGATATCTTGAACTCCAAATGTTTTGTCATGCAACGGTGAATGATAGTTGAAAATACATGAATTATGTATGGATGATTCAACCAATAAACAAGCTATTGGGAGTCTAAAAATTATTTGAACCAAGGATCTGAATGGAGATGATGAGAAACCTCTGCACTATGATAGTAGTTGACGACTTTTCACTGGGAATTGGGAGAGAAGATGCTAGAGAAGCCAGAGCATCAGCTAGGATGTTTTGGGCCCTAGCAGTGTGCACTAGGGTTAACTTCCTAAACCGCCGGAGTAACCTCCCGACCGAGTCTTCGTAGGGCTTCAGCTTCGGGTCCTCGGTTTGATACTTGCTGAGGGTTTGCTGGAGTATAAGCTGAGAATCTCCGATGTTTCGGAGCTCTTTATCTCTGAGTGCCAGCGCCATTTTTAAGCCCATGAGGAGTGCCTCATATTCGGCCATGTTATTCATGGCGGGAAAGGTTAATTGGAAAGCACATGGAATAACAATGCCTTCCAGGGATTGGAGGACAGCTCCAATTCCACAACCCTTGGACTTGAATGCACCGTCGAAGTAGAGAATTCATGAAGGTTCGCCATCAAAGATGGCTCCTAACTCTTCGTCTGAAAGCTCTCCTCGATAGGGAAAAATGTGGGGAGTGGATGATGGGCAAGGTGCTCGGCAATGGCGTGCCCCTTGACCACTTTTTGACTAACGTAGGTGATGTCAAATTGGTTAAGGAAACTCTGCCACCTCACTAGGTGATCAGTCAATGCAGGCTTTTTCAAGAAGTATTTAATTGGGTCCATCCGTGCCAAGAGCTTTACTTCGTGTGCTAGGAAATAATACTTCAGCTTTTGGGCGACCCAAACGACAGCCGCACAAGTCTTTTCCATGACAGTGTACTTTTTATCTGCTTCATTAAACAACTTGGATAAGTAGTAGACTGCCCGTTCTCTCTTCACATCATCATATTGAGCCAACACTGCTCCGACGAATTCCTCCGTGCTGGACACATAGAGCCACAGGGGCCTACCTAGGACTGGGGACGCTAGAACGGGAGGATTTTGGAGATAACTCTTTAGGTCATCAAAGGCCTTCTGACATTTATAATTCCAATCAAACTTAGCCTCTCCTTTCAACATGTCATAAAAGTGCTTGCATCATTGAGAGTGGTGAGATATAAATCTTCTAATGAATTGCAAACGTTCGATTAGACCATGGACTTCCTTAATGTTCTTGGGATGAATCATTTCGACAATGGCCTTAGCTTTATTAGGGTCGATCTCAATTCCTCTTTTGTTGACTATGAACCCTAGAAGTTTGCCTGAAGAAACCCCGAATATACACTTCTTGGGGTTCATTTTGAGTTGATGCTCCCGAGACCATTGGAGAACTGGCGTACCGGGGGCGGTGCGGGCCAGTGCGGGACTCGGCACCTCGGGGGACGATGTCGACGCCCTGCTCGCGGCGGTGGCCGACCTGGCCGGCGGGCGGCCCGCCCCGGTGCCCTACGACCAGGATCCAGGCACCGTTCAACGGGGACCTCGCGAGTCGTACCACCATACTAAGTCGATGTCGGGCCATGAGCTTATCGCCAGGGGTTTAGCAGCCTACAGCCGCCTAGCCTGGTCGATTGGAATTAGAATGTAGTGTTAGATGGCGAGGTCCTAGCCATCCTCCCCGGACTTCTCCGGATCGAATTGTAACGAGATCGTTTTCAACCTTCGTTCTCGTCCAGCTTCGACTCCCCTTCAGCACGGCAGCCGTGCCTCCAAAGATCGCCGTTTTGGTGCCTGCTTTGGGTTTCGGCTCCCCTGCGTCCGTAGAGCACCTTCGGACTTCGTGGGAGGTCAGGTCGATTTAACCTGATCTCCCTTCTGGGATATGATCATCCAAGCGATTATTGCTATAATCCCAAAGATAATCACAAATATCATTAACGGCATTATCACAAAGATAATCACGAATAATGCCGCTGCTATGAACGCTGTAACGAACAGCGCTTTGATCCAGGCCCACATAGGAGCGGATCTTAGTGGGCGCCGTTAACCGGACGAGTCAGGTTAGCGAACAGAGAGTTCTTCGTCGGGTTAGCCGGCAGTTCAGGCTTGGTCGATGGAGCAGCCGAGGTCTTCAGATCCTGGAAGATCTTCGGAGCCGAAGAAGCCGCTACAGGAGCTGCTTCAGGCTTCTCTTGAGGTGTTTCCTCAGTCGTCGTGGCATCCACAACTGCTTCGACAGCCTCGACGGTCTTGGGGTCCTCCCAAGGAACGTCAGCTTCAGCCTTCACCTCGGCCGTGGTTTCGGCTTCTGGCTCAGCTGTCTCGATCTTCTCAGCTTCTGGTTCCGCAGCTGCAGTCTTACGGCCACGCTTCCCAGGAGCCTTGGCCGGAGCCTTCTCCTTGCTGCTGGATTTCGGCTCACCAGCAGCATCGTCCGTGTCGATGCTCACTCGAGCCTGCAGATTGCCAGCTTCATCATCGACGAACTCGACTGAGGTCGAAGCAGCATCGGTGATGTTCAGCTGCTCCAGGGCGTAGGAAACCGCAATGTTCTGCAGCTCCTCCTGGTTCAAAGTCACTAGGGTGGAAATTTTCACGTCATACTCCTTTGAAGAGACGCATCAGGTTTTGAAAGACAGGTGTTCGAACGCCTGCATGGATTGAAGCCACGGCATCAGCCATCAAGATGTTTTAGATGGCTTAGAACAGCTCACAAATGGAGTTGACAGTTTATTCTCAAATATCTTCTTATTGACTGGATGGTAACCCAGTCATTCTCTCTAAAAATTTACTCATGTTTCAAGAATTTTATCAAGATTGTCCTTACCCTCAATAAATTTAGACATAGAACTTTTAAGATCTTAGATTTCAGAGTGTACAGAAACAATGTTAATCTCATAGCCTGCAGCACAAGTTACTTCAGAATTCAAGGAGGGTCTAGCCAGGGGCGGAGATGGCCGACGTGGTGGGGGAGCCCCCCCGCACACCTCCTCCCCTATGATTTCTTCACTGGGCAATGCTACATCCCGTCACTCATATGCTCAGACTCTCATGGCATCTCACTAGAAACCAAAAATTCCCATTCCAATAAAGGCCCCATGATTTACAGATCTTGGGGAGCTAGCGGTCTACGTCTCCAAGGTGGACATCAAAACTACATTGCAACCATTCAAGTATGCCAACATTGCAAAATGCTCATATGGAAGACCAGCGTTCCCTGAAATTAAGAGTTGTTTGGCACAATGATTGTCTTTATCATCCGACTTCGTTATTAGTCGCTTAAATCTGTGACACCTTCTGCTGAGATTTGAGAGTGAGGCTGACTTCATCAAACTCCTTATACAGAAGAATCTTTATATTAAGGGCTTTCTATTTCATTTCTTCCGCTGGACTCATGATTTCGACTTTGATGCGGATCCTATCACTGCTCCTGTTTGGATTGGATTTCCTTCTCTCCCTGCCAAACTATACCATGAGGACTGTATGCATTCCATTCCAAGGAATTTTGGACTTGTGCTGAGAATTCACAACAATACCTTGGCGATGACTGATATGTCTGAAGCTCTTGCTTGTGTTGAACTGAACCTATCTGCTCCGCGCAAAGAGTGCTTGTGGATTTACTTGGATGGCACCATATTTTGGCAACCAGTTAATTATCATCGGGTTCCACTACCATGTTCTTATTATCGTAAGCTTGGACATCTCGTGGCTGATTGCAAGAAGAAACTGGGTAAGGATAATCATCGTCTTATTGTCCTAGATCGTGAATCAAGGAAAATCTGCCAGGTTTTTAGGCCCCGTTTCCTAGACTCTCCAACTATTCAACAAAATGTTCAAAAGGCAAACAAGTTTGATATCCTACAGCAACATGTTGAGGACTCGGATCTGGTTCCCATTAAAGATTCTTCTACTGACCAGGAAAAGCCAATTGATGATTCATCGATGGTTATGTCGGGGCAAATGGCCATATCGTAATAGAACTTGGAGTCTTCTTGATCAATAGAAGTATTTCTTTTCATAGCACCTAAGAAATTGCTTAGTTTAGCATATTGGTGTTATTCCTAGCTAGCTAGTTTCTGACTGCACGTCCCAATATTTTCGCGTCGGGGCGTGACATCGTATACTCGACAGACACTCGTACGGGTTTTACCTCCGTCTTCGCCATGCTTTCAACATGGACTTCCATCCGAACATGAAATGATCGATAAGTGACCAACATAATTCAAACGTTTACACCCCAATATAGGGGTATTTTAACACAATTCAAGATCTTCATCATCTCATTTCATTAATGTCCATTTTAGGCCATAGGGCCCCTTTTCCTAGTGATCAATTAACGATTTTCTCCCCTCCGAGGAGATGTAATTAACATCATGGATTTTATGGCACAATAGATTTTGGTCTTGACACGCAACCCACTATCGCATGATCAGTCAGACAGTGTCTACCAATGACTTCTTTAGAGCCCGAATAAATCATCACTTTATGACTGGCACGTCCACGCACTAAATAAAATAAACAAATGAATAAACAAACAAACAAATAGATAAAAGAGATCTCAAAAGTGTGTCCACAAGTCTGGCACACTCAGTGGGGCCAAAAGTTCCCTTCATCTCCTTGCTCGGATTAGGGGCCCAATGGCCTCTTCTTAAAATTCTAATTTTCTAATTTAACCTTGCAGATTACATTCTGACAACTGTGATGGCGGTGACATTCAGACCACTTGTTGCTAGCCATGCTACTCATGGCTACTTAGCAGTGCCGATCAAGTTCGACGACTTCCCATTGGTGGTCAACTTCCCCAATTTATTGGGGGTCACGTTCGTAGAACTCCTGGAGACCCAAAAGATGGACTCCGTTGCCACTGCAATGGCAACATCTGAGAAGACTGAAACGGTGGGCTGCCACATCCACCAAGCTGAATTCTGTGCTTCAAATAGCAAGAGACACACACCGACTGCCAGGATGGTGGCCAAGAAGAACTCTGGCACACTACAAAGTCAGCTATCCACCTCGGGAAGTCCGTGCTTATTAAAGGTGTTTGAGTTCTTGGACTCCCTAATTGATTGTGGGTATTTGGTTTTGATGATTTCAAAACATGTGTGTCTTGGTGTAAATTTCATTCATCTTTTTATTAGTGGCAATTTGAGTGAACTTCCATGGGTGTGTGAAATGTGATATTGGTAGTTTTGTATTCGTGCAAGTTTTATATATTTTGAACTCACATTTTCACTCTTGAGATCATGGCACTTGAGACGATGGCGTGCCGGGGAAGACCCATTCAGCAGGGTCTTAACCTTATTTCTTTCTTCTTTCTTCTCCCCCCTTTTTCTTACAGTGGATCTTTCCCCCCTTTATAGTTCTTGATTTCTCATTGTCTGCAGTTTGTTCTGATCTTTGTTCATTGCACTTTGTCGATAAATGGCTACTTTGAGTGGTTCTTTCACTCCTATTACTACTGGTGCCAAACGTGTCCCATCGCCTCCGGTGCCAGTGGTCACATGACTCAATGTTGAAGATTTGGACCGAGATCATGTTGAGGTGGCAGCCCTGGCCGAGTCCTCAGGCTCGGACACCAAAAGTATGGACGTTCGGAGGCTTGTCAAGACTGAGAAGGGTTTCACCTTTGACCGCACCACAGGGAGCTATAGGGGAGATTTCCCAAAGGATAGGCACTTGCTCTGCTTTCTTAAGCAGTCACGGTCTCGGGAGTGGCAAGAGCCGTGGGTTGTGAAAGCGATGGAGCATGCAGTTCTACAGGGTCAGGATAGCTTGTCCCATGTTGTTCCCAGGAGCATTCCAATGTACTTGGTGGGCGAAGCCCGCGAGTGGGAACCCATACTGGGGTTGGAGGCCGTGCTTCCGGGAGAAGATAAATTAGTAAGAGCCCTCGGCTTTACTCCAGCAAAATGGGACATGGCTGCTGGCCAGGTTCAGGGTGAGCAACACCGCTCCGGCTTGTTTTTGGCGTCGCTGAAGTGGGGTTACAGAGAAGAGCCATTTATTTTGGACTGCCTGGCCGTCAGATTTAAGCATGAGCTGGCGTTGGGATGGTTCGGGGAGTTGAAGCTCCAAGACGCCCACAGCTTCAGGGAAGGGGCCGTAGAGTTCACCGAATATGTATTGTTTAACTACGCCCCACTCCTCATTCGGGCCGACATCTACCATAGTGTCTACGCCTCCCGCTATGTCTATTCTATTTCAAAGGGGCTCTGCTGCAGAATGATTGGAGTTTTCAGTGCAGAGACCAAACCTTTTTACATGGCGGAGGGCGAGACATCATTAGACCTGTGGAGCCTCAGCCAATTGAGCGGCTTGCCCATAGATGGGGAGCCTTATGAAGAGGTGTGCCTCCAGGACTTGATCAAAGATGAAACTGATGGGGATGGCTACTATTCTTTAGGATACTCATATCGGTACCTGATGAAGGCATATCGAGAGCTATATCAGCCAGCCCATGGTGAAAGGCAGTCGCACCGTGGGGACAGGAAGAGGGTTAGGATGACCCTGTGGCTGCAATACTTCTATGATGGGCCAAAGCAGTATGAAAACTTCCCATGCATCATCACCATCGTTGCCCGCAAGAAGCGTGCGAAGCCCAAGATAGACACAAAGATCCCCTCCAGGGGGCGCCAGAGCGGGCCCAACCCGATGGCGGTCAATCCGCTGACGCACTGCGCAGCGTACTTGACATATTGGCTGTGTTCATTTGCAATGCCGTATGGAGATGAAACGGTGATCTGGCCAGATGCAATCTACTCGGCGTGCCAGATGGCATGGGGGATTAAGCTTTCTCTATATCCAGCTACCCTTTGCCTAATATACAAGGCTCTGAGGGATATCATCACTCATCAGTTCTCGCGGCAGGCCCAGTATGTGTGCCCGCTGTATTTCTTCAATGTGTGAGTTTGTTCTCTTTTCCCAGAGTTCACCCTGCGTGCCATCCAGGACTGGGGGCTCGTGCCCCGGATGCTTGAATTTGTAAGTGCTGAGCTAGGACCTACCTCTCTGCGGCTAAATGATATCCAGGGCCGATTGACTACAGTCCCTCAAGATGCCGTCCAGACTATTCATTTTTGGGCACTGGCTATGCACTCCATCCCCCTGGTGAACAGCAAGAGAGAGTGCAAGGATGACCAGGTGGAGAAGTACGTCCACCCAATTAGCCAGGCAAATGTGGTTCGCCCGCTGCTGGAACCCGAGTTGAGGGACTGGGTGTTGTCCATCCATCCCATCATGCTGGCATTCAGGAAGGGGAAGACGTTACTACTGGAGCCATATTACCCCTTCCGCTTTGGCCAAAACTTCGGCTATGACCAACATATCCTTGTACACAGCGCCCAGTTCAGCCTGCTGATGCGGACCCTTTAGGGAGGCTTGGTCGCAGAGAACGCCAGAGTCTAGTGGGATTTCTTCCATCTGGCAGATGCTGCCACCCTCAGAGTACCAGCCCCCGGTCGCGTCCCTCGGGTGACACCTGAATACGTGAAGTGGTGGAGTGCCCGCATGGCCTTTTATCAGTCTCACAAGACCGACTGCTAGGACGGGGCGGAGAGAAAATTCTTGAGCCGACAGCTTGTGCCCATCCTTGACATCGACCCAGAGCACCTCCTACGCCTGTGGCGTGGCAAGAGCAAGGATGTGGCCGACTACATGGTCGCTCGCAAGGCAGCCCGAGAGGGTAAATCGGTGCCATAGGCCAAGCTACCTCCGGTGGCAAAGGATGACTTCAAGAAGACCCTGCGGGACCTCTGCCACATCGGATCGGACCACCTGGAGCTGATTAATTATCCACTGCTGGCAGAAGAAGAAGGCACCCCCGCAACCAGTTGGAGGGCCGAGAAGGACCTGATTTTCCTCTATCACACATTCGTAAGGAGGGAAGAGCGGAAGCTGTAGAACTATGCAGACACTACCTGGTTCTACGTCCTCTTGCAGGTGGATGAGCTGACAATTGAGGCTTGGCCAGCGGCCATCCTGTGGCAGCGTCTGCACATGGCCTATCATTATGCCAAAGGATGGGGGATGGATCATTTCAACTTATATTGCCATCTGTCCGCCAAGAAACATGTAGACTTGGCCATCCTTGTCAACCGCTGCCAGACGATCGAGGATGTGTGTTGGCTGGTCCGAGAGGCTACCTACCGTGGCAAAGAGCCATCCCTCAGCTATTGGCTAATATCACTGCGGCTCTATACCAGCCAACACGGTATTTGACATTTCTCTTCCTTAGCGTTCATGGCTGCCTTTTTCAGGGTGCTGGATGTTAATCAATTCTTCACTTTTCTTATCCTTCCGTTTCACAGATCATTCGGACAGCACGTAGATGGTAACTTACTGCAACCTCATCTGGCAGGCGGAGAAGCTGACGCATTTTGAAACGGTGCCACCAGCACCGACTACAACTCCCCTACCTCTGCCCGTAAAAAGGCCCCGGGCAAAATTGCCCATGAAGAAGTCTCTGGACGAGGCAAAGGCTATAGGGCAGCGGGAGGCTAAGCGCTGGAAGACGGAGGCTGCCAAGGCTGCCAAAACCGTTCCCCTACCACCTCCAGCTCCATCTTTTGAGGAATTCCAGGCCAGTCGAGTCGAACCGAGCCAACCTGTCGGTGAGATTCCTCTGTCAAAAATGTCTTCCAGGTGAAGTTTATTTCTATGTTGGAACGGGCCACTTACACCTGGATGCTTCTGCTTTTTGTCTATCAGCTAGGGAGGAGCCGATGCCTTCGCCGACCCCCGAGGTAGGAGATGTTGTGTCCTCCCCTAGGGCACAAGTATACTATATATTGTTTTGTTTTGATGATAGCAACTCAGTGACAATTGTATGTTTTGATGACAGGATGGAACCCAGAATAAAATTGGTTAAGGCCCAATTTCCTATTTTAAGTTGGAACTCGTTGATTTTTAGGAACAAATAAAACATTCTTAATTGGACCCAAATTCCAGCCCATTTGAGCTCCAATTGGAGCCAAACCCTAGCCCAATTGTGGAGCATCGTTTCTCCTTCAAAAATCCCAATTCTAGAGCCTTCCATTGGCGGTGGCGGCGACAGATAAGAGACTTCCCCTAATTTTTTGCCATTTTCTCTCTTTGGACTCCCTACCCAAATTCGATCACTAGAAGCATCCATTAACTCTATAAATTGAGGGCTTTCGATCCTCTGAAACCCTATTTTGCTCCAGCGGCGGGTGGCATGATCGATCATGGCCGGACAAGGGTGAATTTGGGCGTTCTAGGAGCGGATAATTAGGGTTCCGGTAACTCCCTTTCTTCTGCCTATTTTCAGTGATTAAAGATAGGTGTCTCTCAGGCCGAATTAATAACTAATTATACCATCTTGTTCGTCTCTCTGAACTCTTTCCATTGATACCTATTTGCCCAATTTTCATGCATCATGTTGTTCGAATTTCATCGTTTACACAAAGGTATACCCGAAAGGAATATCTCCAAGTTAAATCCATTTTTGTGCATTTAAACTCACTCTAAAAACAAATTAAAGTGTGTGATTTTATGCAGTTTTGAACGCTCTTTATAATGGTAGTATTTTCCCCTAATTATGTTCACCTTATCACATGAAATCAGGGTTCTTGTCATGGTATGCCAAGGTTCTCCGTCGGTGAGTCTCGGGTGGGTAAACGGTCCTACCAGGGACTGCTATGTCTCTAGCGTTCAAACGATAAACCGCTTGCTAAGGTCTGGGGGCCTTACGATAGACCGTTTTCCCCTTCAGGTAGCCTATGTATGGATCGTTTGTGGCCTCTGGCAGTGAGATTTTAAACCTATTTTTATGCGTTTTTAACTAGAAGTTTAACCTGTTGTGTTCCTGTGTTTTGATGATTAGCAAACACTGTGAGTCAATGATGCTTTTGATTAGATATTCAATGTGCCTACTGAATGCCTGCTGTATGATACATTTATTCATGTAGTCAAGGCTCGTGTAGTCCTTGATCATGCTGAGTGATTCTTCGTTATATTTCACACACTTCGTGCAGTTTTTTGGAGTTCATTACCTCGTGCAGATGTCACCTAATAGAGTCTCTCCTCGTGTAGTTCTTTTCATAATTCGTGCAGTTTATGCACTGATAAGTACCTCGGGTTGGATTCAGATTCACATTTCGGGTTTGAAATTGCATTTAATGAAGGGCAATCAGGCAAAATCCTCAAATGTGACCCTAATTAGCGGTTAGAAATTAGGACTTTTGTCTAATTATCTCAATTCAACATAATTTGATGCTCAATTATACTTCATTATATTTTTTTCATTGTATTTACAACTATTTGTCTTTGACTGTCTTAATGCAGCATCATGAGTAGACGGGAACAAAATTAGGAGCAACAAGAGCAGGACGATCCGGGGTGAGCCCACCTCACCTTAATTGATATTGGAAGAAGAAAAGTCAAACGTAATTATTGTGGTAAGAAGATACATGGCAGCAAGCAATGCGACAGATGTCCCCGACAGGTGGCAGAGGAAATGCGTCAGTGCCTTCTAGGCAAAAAAGACAGAATGTAACGAAAGACTGAAGATCATGCTGAAATTGCTAAGGAGATTTCAGGCAGAGTAAGCAGAAGGGGAAGGAGGGATGAAAATGATGAGGAAAGTACTGAGGATTCAGATCCAGAGCTGAATGAAGCAGTACAGCGTGAGTGTACGGCTCGAAGGAAAGGAAAAGCACCAATAAGATCAGGGACCTACTCCAGTACAGCTGGTGTAGCACGACGTCCTGACACTGGTGTAACTCCGCAGTGAGTAAACCCCATGGATAGCTATGTGCACAGAAGACAAAGTGTTACACAGTCAAAATTCAAGCAAGCATTGTGAGAGGTGAAAAAATCAGCTAAAGCTATAGGCCATGCATAAAAGTATTTATAAATGATTTTTCCATACAGGTGTGCCTGCACACACAGCTGAAACAGAATACTGACAACCTATGCTTGATGCCATAACAGATGTTGGCCTTGGTTTCAAGGCCCCGTCATATCGAGACATATACGGACGTGGCCTTGAGAGAGAGGTTGAGGAGCTTCATCAATGAGTTGAAAATTTCAAGCATATCTGGATGGAGAGAGGATGCATCATTATGTGTGATGGCTGGACTGATATCACGAAAAAGTCCATGATCAACTTTCTGCTTTATTGCATCGAAGGTGCAATATTTGTTAAATCAGTTGATGCATGAAATTATGAAAAGAATGCAAATTATTTATTTCATTTGATAGATGAGATGATAGAACAAATTGGAGAGGAACCCTCACCGATAATGAAGCCAGTTATAAGGCTGCAGGGAGGAAGTTGATGTAGAAACGCAAGTACTTATATTGGCTCCCATGTGCAGTACATTGTCTAGACTTGATACTTGACATTGGGAAGGATAAAACTGTGAAGAAGACAATTGAGAGGGTACAGAATATCAATTTTTCATTTTACATCTGATTATCATTTTCATTCCTTTGTATTTTTCTTTCATTTCTATCTTTCAAGTTGTTAGTCAGCAAAGCAAGCTGTGGTGCTCAGCGGCGAGGATAGGTTCCTCGGATAGTAAGTTGTGGTGCTCAACTATTAGCAAGCTGTGAGGCTCAGCGGTTCAAGTTGTTAGTCAGCGGATAGCAAGCTATGTTGATCAGCTGTTGTAGAGATTCATCCCCGAAGGTGTGGATCAGCAGTTAAGCTATGTGTCAGCAGAAGTCATACTCAGGTGTGAGTGTGGGGTGGACGTAGGTCTCAAGGTTGAGACCAAATCACCTAAAAAATCTTTGTCCCTTGTGTGATTGGCTATCTGCTTATTGCTCTGCTTAGATGCATGATTAGGAGTGCCATAAGTTAGTATACTATTATGAATGCATTTTCATTCGTATGATCTGAGTGTGTTGTCAACCAAGCAGTATATCAAAAGGCATGGCAGGAAAGATAGGTCAGGCCTATCTGGAATGTCACCTCTTGCGTGAGGAGATCTTAGATCAAACCTCCGCCTCGTACTATATTTGGTTGATTAGCTACTTTCTTCATTCGAGTGATATTCATTGGTGTTTACTCTATGAGAAGATCATTGCTATTATTTTAGATCAGTAAGAGTAGTTCATTTTTAATTTCATAAAAGTTTTAACTGGGATCCATTCTCCCCCCTCTGGATCTCAGCCGTGCACACTCCAATCATAACACCAGTTATTAGAACGGATCACCTATTCTATCAGACGTCTCTGAGACATGTCCAACATATCTTTCTGGTTCTCTTGATACTCTACCAGATCTCCGTAGTAAATGTGTTTCACTCTAAATAGGATCAACCGATATTGTCTCATCCAATGAGATAGTGTCCACAGTTTATTGTTCTTGGACCTCGTCTAATTCTATCTGGCTCCCACTATTTTTCTAGAGTAAATATTCTTTTTTCAGAAATACAACTCTCTTAGCCACTGAGAACCTTTGCTTAGAGGGGTGATAGAAATAATATCCAAAGGTCTCCTTTGGATATCCTACAAATCTACACTTATCGGTTCTGGATTCAAGTTTATCACAATCGTTCCTCTTCACATGGGTAGGACACCCCCAAATTTTAATGTGATTAAAATTTGGTTTCTTACCCTTCCATATCTCATATGGTATAGAAGGAACAGATTTACTTGACATCCTATTCAATAAATAGGCTGCAGTCTCTAAGGCATAGCCCCAGAGAGACAAGGGTAGTCCTGACATAGACATCATGGGTTTTATATGTAGAAAATCAAGAAATTCCAAAAAAATACAAAAATTATGAAAAATTTAGCTCCGTGATCCTTAGAAAGAGCAAAACGCGTTGGTATTGTCCTAGAGTCAGAGAATGTAATGGTTCACCATGCACAGAGTTCTGAAAGCTCGTCAGGGTAAAAACACTCGTAACAACAAAACACTCTCCGGGACCCCCGAAAACGATCCAAAACCCACGGATCCTGCTCCGAAAAATATCCGAAAGAATATCTGGGGCACTATAATGCCGATTTTGGGAGACAAAGAAGAAATGGGCATTGAGAGGGCGGTTAATCTGGTGCACCAATTTGGGCACCGGATTAGCCCACGCCGGATTAGGAAAGTGGTTCCTTTGAAGTTTTTATTAGTTTCATTTAAGGCTGAATGTTATCAAGCCTCTTTTGTTAAAACTTGATGATGCATTCAAGCTTCTGATCATTTAAGGTTTTTGATTCAGTCCTGTGCTTTTCAGACTCATGCACAAATTGTCCTAGAGGCGAGCCCACGGGCACTCTGCCAAGTGATTATTATCACAATTGACTTATTAACGATGGCCTAATCATTTTTTAAGATAATCACACGAGTCAGTGAAATCGAGGCTAAAATTTGGCAGCATCTCCCCATATCCCGAATGGTCAAGAGGGAAAAGTGGAGACTCACCCACGGGGCTACCAGGGTAAGTTCCTAAATGCCGGGAGGCCAACACGGTGACCAGCGATCTCGAATGGATGAAAACCCCAAGGGCTAGCATACGAAGGGCACTGATGATCCATGGGTTATTATCAACTCAATCGGATAACCCAGATGGGATGGAAACCCCGAGGACTAGCCCACGAGGGGTTCCATAAACCCATGGGCTACCAAAATCTGAAGAGGGGATGTGGGTTTAATTTCTGTTGGATCAGAGGATCCATCTATGTTCACCCTTATCGGCCCATTGGGCTCAACGTCATGAAATAACAGATCCCTGTGACCTTTTGGTGGTTTAGAAGAAAACTGTTAGTAGATGTGTTTGATGGGGAATGTTCCCCCTCCTCGGCTGGTGGAATGCTACTCACACCGATAAGAAACATAACGATTGAGGAAGAATTTTTAATATTACCTGGGCTAAAAAGGGGGGAAAAGAGTCATGTGAACGGACTCATGCCCGATCTTTCCCAGGGATGAAGAGATCTGAGAGCCGTAGATTGGCCATTCTCAAACAATTGACAGCAAGCTGGGAACGGAAGAGATTAGACTCCCACTACATGGGTTAGTTGTGAAGGAGCGACCGGGCCCGACATAATTCAGACATGGGCCGCACTCTGGTTTTAAAATTAAAGGGCCGGGTCCAAACAAGGTCGTCGGGACTGGACTTGACCCAGGGGCAGCCCTACACCCAGTCGCTTGGGAAGATCGTGGTTAGCTTAACGGCTTGGGTGGGGGCAAAAGCATGGACCTGGCCGCAGCGTTGGCAATCGCATGGCGGTTAGATGATAAGGTGTCGAGACAATAGTTTGCATAGTTTAGACTTTGGAATGAGGTGCTTCTGGGGTGTGAATCCCACATTTCCCAAAATGTGATCCATTAACTTGCATCATTTGCGAAAATGGTGACGCACATATTCATACGTTATAGCGTGCATGCATTTATGCAAGCATATGAAAGATTTAAAACCTTAACATTCGTTTCATAAAGCTATTGCCAAACACATATAAAAGGCTGTGACTAACCCCTACCCTCCACTAGCTTCCTGACCCTAACAAAGGTAAAAGAAAACACCAGCGATCCGCTTAGGTTTACAATCCCGTCTCCCGGCGAGCCTGGGACAGTTTTGCATGGGCTTGTGACCTATTACTGCGCTGATCCGATTTGGGGTACATGGCTCTCTCTTGCCGGCCCAGAACAAAATGTAAGGCCCAGCAGCCAGAGCGCAGCAGGGGAGGCCACGGTACTGGATTGCCAAATTATATTTCTGCGTATTCAATCTCGCACTATTTTTCATTTTTTTACAGTTCATTCTTAAAATATATCTTTCATTCCTAAGATACATTTTACATTCCTGTAATATATATTTTAGGGAAAATTACTATTACTAAAAGGGGTATTTTTTTTTCGAATTTCTAGTAGGGGAAGTCTAACTTAAGAATAACCAGAAAGGTCACTCCTCTTTAAGTTTCATATACCTGCAAAGGACAAATCATATCTCTTTTGTAACGTACTACCCAAAATACCCTCGAATGCTCTTCAGCCTACACCAAATCGTTCATGATCTGACTCTAATGCTCTTTCCTCATAAAATTTTAACATCTAAAATGGCACTCCCATAAAACTCTCTCTGTCTCAGGGTCATAGCTATCCTGAACCGCATAGATGTTCCTCCAAATTTTGATTTGATTCAGAATAAGAAAGCCAAATCTGTTTGTCTCATCTTCCACTCGTCCACCGTCATCACTGTTGATCTTGCAGCAAGGGTTTGGAAACCCACGGCCACGATATCTCCTGGGGCCAAAAAATCAGGGCTGTTGGCTGGCTTAGATCACAAAACATAATAAATCCCCCCCCCCCCCCAAGAAGGCCAGTACGCCTACGGCGACGCGCCGGGCGGTTTTGTCATGGGCGTGTAGTGGGAGGAGCGCACGATGCTCATGGAGCGCACGTACGACGTGCCGATGATCGCCGGTCTCTACGACGATCCGCAGGATCCCGGAGCCTTCGAGTCGGCGCTTTATGCGAACGACGCCAAGGCGGGCGCGGAGCTGCTCGCGGCGCTCCTCCCCGGCGTGCCGCCGCGCCATGCGCGCCAAGCGTGGCGCGATCTGCAGACGACCGGGTCGGCGACGATTCCGGTGCCGGAGGTTGTTTCCCGCCGGCCGGTCATCACCGCCCACCGGCTGTTCCGCGACATCTTTTTCCCCGGCCCGACGACCGATCTCCAGCGCGCCCGCGTCATCTACCGGCGCGAGTGGCTGACCGTCGCCGAATTGCGCGCCCGGGTCGAATCCCACGGGTATGATGCGGAGGCGGTCGAGGCGGCGTGCGAGAAGCAGGGTATCACCTGGCTGCCGCTGACGATGGAGGATCTGAATCTCACCGGCGACGCGCGGTTCACCGGCTACGACGGCGACGCGGAACGTTTCCGGGGTATGGTCGAAGTCATCACCGCCTACTACAAAGCGGTGAGCGACGACGGCGTTCCGGCCGTTTACATCCTGCCGTTCCACGGCTCCGTGGAGACGCCGTTCAAGGATCGCGAAATCCTCGGCTACGAACACGGCGAATACCCCTTCGTCTGGTACGGGTCGGAGGAACTCGCCGAAACTCTTTGGGCCACGCGCGGCGTATCCGAGATCGTCGCCGCCGACCAAACCGCGCTGAAGCTGCACGACGACGCGTACAACGACGCGACCACGCTCGCCACGCTCCCGGTCAAACGGATGCCCGCGAACCGGCCCGATATGCGCTGGGATGTCGTACCGTTCGGCGAAGTGAAAGAGGTGCGTCCCGGCGAGTTCGGGTTCATCCCCCTGCCGCCGCCGGTCATGAACGAGTCCGCCGTGAAGCGCATACGGCAGCGCGTGTTCGACTACTACGGTCTGCGCGGCGGTGAGACGGACCCGTCACTCATCCAGCTCCACGAGCAGGGGCAGGTCGAGGATGTGCTGGCCTCCGCGCGCAAGGTGCTCCGGCAGATGGTCGCGCTCGCGATCCAGTATCTGCCGGAGGATGATCTGCGCGACCTCTCCGGCGACGACACGGGGGAAATCGCCACGCTCTCCGCCGGGCGCCTCGAATACACCCTCGGGTTGAGCTTCGATGCCCGCAGTTCGCAACTCGATTGGGTGAAGGAGATGGGTACTCTGGTGAGTTTAATCATTGTTGAACCCTGCAATTTTCATGATTATTTTCTGATAGGTTCAGAACAAAGAAATTATTTAAATTAAATCCATCATGAGATGGCGTAAAGCGGTAGAAAATTGTGGCCGTTATATGTGGGTTAGTTTAAATGCCCTCGGAATCCCGTCGGGTGGAATTATTACACAAGGAGTATGTGTTTTAATATACGGAAATTCTATCAAACACTTGGTGGGCGGCATTAAGTCACGTACCCATGCAGCACAATCAACAAAAAATGACGATTCCCAGCTTCCGTGGAGCGTTTCCAATGCACCGCAGCGTGGTCCCTACACTTCGGGATCCACGGGCAACAAGACAACGTCAAGCAAGGCCAAGAAAAATTAAAGAAGACCTCCACGTGTCACTGCCTTGGAGAGAGGGACAGAAAGCATAAAATTTTTTTAGAAAGGGATAGGTTGATTGGTTTTTATAACCCTTTTACCAGGAAACTAGGAGGGACCGCCCTCCTTTCTCTCCCCTTTCTCTCTCTCTCTCTGTGCTCAAGGAGGATCCTGAGGGACCCCCTCCAGGTGTTAAGAACCCGGAGGGAGCCCCTCCGAACCCAGAGGAGCTTCCTTCGGGTCGTGCGAACCCCAAGGAGTCATCTTCGATTTGCACAGACCCGGAGGGAGCTCCCTTCGATCGCACAGACTAGGAGGGACTCCCCCTGGGGTCTCCCTCTCTCTCCTGCTCTCTTTCAAGAAAAAAAGGGGAAAAACTGGGAGGGACCTTCTCTGGATTCCCCAACCCGGAGGAGGCTTCCTCCGTCCTCTCTCTCTTTGTTTTCTCTCTCTAATGTAAAAGAAAAAAGAGGAAAAGGGAGGGGATACCAGGAGACACATGTTTCTCCACCAATAAACCTGTGAAGCTTCTACCAATGCCTTCAATGCATGAAATGAGGAGGAACTCCCTCCGTGTTCTCACTCCAAAAACCTATAATAGGAGGCTTGGACGAAAAGGGGAGGGGACTTCAAACAACTCAAACTTGGGAGCACTTGGAGTAGCAGAGCTTGGGGAGCTTGGAGCGCAAGAGGAGCAAGGCAGACTTGAGCATGGGTGGTCTTCTCTTGAGAGCTTGAAGACTTCAGGAAATTGTGTTTGTGTAAAACCCTCAATTAAAGGGTATGATTATATAAATACCCCCACTTGAGGAATTTTTCTTTTTGGAACGTGGATGGTACCACAAATATATTAATAAAAGAAAGGGATATACATATATGAACTATCAATGGACACAACCCCCTTTACAAAAAGGCCACCATCCCTGGCCCTTAGGGGTTCAATCCTAGGCTAGCCAACCTCCGGAGCAGTGAGGTTCTGTCCCGGACCCTCACTATCATCGCCGGATTGCCTACGGATATGAGAGCGTGCTTAGCGGGTAAGTCCGCTTGAGTGAAGTCACCGACCGACACATCGCATGCTTGCTAGGTCCGAGGGATCTTCAATCTTGTGACTATCACCCCCAAGGTGGTGTCACATCACACGCGTTATGTGAATATAACGGTCTTGCGATAGGCTGTTAAAGTCTCTGGGTTACTAAAAAACAAATGGGCCCCTCATTTCCTCATTCGCCCAATTCAAATCGTTGAAACAAAAACTTCCCCCTAAACAAAACTCTCTCCGCTCCCTCCAGCGAAACCAACTCCGGCGAAGCTCCATCCGGCCACGAGGATGGCTCGCGAGAAGGGGAAGAAGCAGAAGGCAGTCCGAAAGGTCAAGGCAAGGGTGGAGGTTGCGGTCTCCCTGCCGGTGAGCCCGTCAACGGAGGAAGAATCGACGGCAGCAGCGGTGACCCTTCCCATGGAGGAGGCGGTCCCTACAGCGCCAAGGGAGGTAGAGGAGGCTGGAGGAGATGCCGGAGAAGCCACCAGCATGGAAAGGGAGGTCATCCCGCCGGCGAAGAGGAAAAGGGGTCAATACCCGGAGGTTGGTATTCATGCCCTAAAAATCAAATTTTGATTTTCTAATGTGGATGCATGTGCATATGGAAGGCATAGAATGAGTGCACGGGCTCATTAGGATTAATTGTAGGCCTTTAAGGCCATTTCCAAGGGCTCAAGAAACAAAAGAAACCATGCCGGATGCGTAGGAGCATAACGGCCCTACCAGTAGCTGTTATGCTCTTAACGCATCTGGACAGGTGCGTTAAGTGCAACAAAACAGGAAACTACATTTTCTGATTTTTTGATTTTTTGATTTTTTTGTTGTTGTTTTGAATATGATAAATGCAATGCTTATGAATCCCTATGATTATATGACTAACCCTAGGAGTTAATTATGTAGGGGAAAAGACAGACACGAATTACATGGCTACAAGTCCGGGCGGTCTACCTCGCGTTACCGGAATACCAACGTGAACGCCTGGCGGCCATGGGCTTTGGAGAACTACTGAGCATTGAGGTGGCCTGAGTGGATACGGCACTCCTGCTTGCTCTGCACGAGAGATGGGATCCGGTGAGCCGGGCCTTCATATTCCCGTGGGGGCATATGACGCCGACATTGGAGGACATGGCCCGGATCAGCGGCCTGCGGGTGCACGGGAAAGCTGTGACCGGGTGGGCGTACGTTGACTACCGGGAGCTAGCCCAGGAACTCCTTGGCTTGGATTTGATGAGACCAGGGCATCCGTCGTCCCAACTGTCATGGTCAATGCTCCAAGAGAGCTTGGGACTCCGGCGAGCAGCAGTGGCAGTCAGAGAGTTACCCAAACAGCACATTGACCAAGTGATTGAGCAGGCTCATCCGAGCGTGGCGGCAGAGCAGGGACCGGATGGAGACAGAGTTTTGAGACGCTTCCTGATGCTACTATTTGGGAAGCTACTGTTCGCGACACGAGCTGACGTCATCAGCTGCTGGCTCCTCCCTCTGTTGGTCGATCTGAGCCGAGTGCGGAAGTACGCATGGGGAGCAGCGGTGCTGGCTTTCCTATTTCACTCTCTCAGCGCCACCGACTGGGTGACCATGCTTGGCGGATTCTTGCCCTTCTTGCAGGTAAATGCCTTTCCATTGCTTCTAATATGCTTCTAGTATGCTTTGAAATGCTGACACTTCCTAAAAATGTAGTTTTAGGCCTTCTTATATTTGCCGGGGATTGGGTGAGGAGTGGAGCTATACCCGGGCCGATTTTCCATTGCGAGACGGTGGAACATCGCCCAGAGTGCAGGGTCAATCCAGCGGTCGACTCGGGCGATCCAAGAGGATTTGGATTCATTCCCGCATGCATCGGCAAATAGCCCGACTTCTACATGCTTTTCTATATGCTGCTATATGCTTTTCTTATATGAATGCTGACCAACGCTGACATGAATGCATGAATGGCCCTTTCAGGTGCGGTGGACACCGTATCGGGATGGGGACCACACGGGACAGCCATGGGTGGAGGCTTCCCTAGCTTACCGGGGACGGGATATCTGGCTGCATTGCATTAATGTGATCGAGCCCCTGCACTACCGGCTGATTATGAGGATGAGGGGAGTGCGCCAGCCGGTGGTGAGGTTCCCACACCGTCATGATGAACTCCCGGGGAAATCTACCAAGGGCATTGGTAGCAATATCGACTGGAGTGGCCGAGCCAGGAAGTACATCCATGACTGGAAACACAAGGGCAAGGCTGTGACAGAGCGGACGGACAGCGATGAGGCATACCTGAAACCCTTCACCCGCCGATACGGCAGCCAGATCTACCGCGGCACCCGACGACCGGTATGAAAATGCAAAACTCAACTTTTCCTTTTCTATATGAATGAATGCTATGAATGCTATGTTATGTATGACATTCACTTTCTAACTAGACCCACAGAGGTGCATAGCCGAGCTCGAGGGGCTCCTTCATTCCACGGTGCAGCAGCGGGACGAATGCCGATCGGCTCTTGAGCTTCTGGTGAGTTTTCCTAGCCTTAAACCTGGAATACTTTATGCAAACCTGACTGACCTTCTAACATGCAGCGGGCCGAGGGAGCCCAGAGGGCTGGACCAGACACGCCGTCCTCTTCCTCACAGCCAGCTGGGGGATAGGCTGAGCGGGACGCGGAGTTTACCCGGGCCGTAGCCCGTGCCGAGGAAGCTGAGGCTACCCTCGCGGAACGGGTAAGATACTGAAACTTTCCCTAAAAATGCTTCATGATTATGCATGCTTTCAAACTGACTGATAGGCAAATGCAATGTGCAGGCAAAGGACCTCGCTGTAGCTTTAGCGGAGGCGGCCGAGGTACCTCATCTCCGAGGAGAGGTGGACCGACTCCGGGGGGAGGTGACCTGACTGAGCGGCGAGGTGACCCGCTTGAGTGGGGAGGCAGCGGACATTGATCGATATCGCATCGAGGCTCGCGAGGCACGGGTCAAGATTTTTGAGCTGAAGATCGAGCTACGAACGATGGAGCGGACTGTCCGGCTGATGGGTCGAGCACCTGAGCGGGCCACGTCACGAAGCGGCGTAGCCGGAGGCTCACGGAGCGCGGCACCGAGCCCGTCGATGGGCAACATTCTAGCTAGCTCCTCCACCCACCGGAGAAATGAGGAGGTAGAGAGGAGACGCCCGAGGGAAGAGGAAGAACACAGCGCCATGGAGCCGCCGTCGAGGCAACATGAGGGCACCAGGGACAGCGATAGACCGATAGAGTGACATTTTTTATCTATTTTTTGTGATTTTTGTAGTTTTTCTGGTTTTTCTGATTTTCTGATTTTTTCATTTTTTGCCATTTGACATTCATTATGTGACACTTGTTATAGTGAAATGGAAAAGAAGTTTTTGTTTTGTGTTTGTGTAATTGTGGATGTATGTATATGAATGGATGCAATTGTATGAATGAAATGGAATGAATGTGAGAAGAGTTATGCAATGATAAGTAAATAGTAATAGAATCAAATCAAATAAGGCTATGCAACAAAATATGCAACTAGGTTGAAAATAAAATACACGCACACATCCGATAAAACCATAACAATAAATGGATATCACAATGTCTCTTCTAGACCCTGGGCAAAGGGGACACAAACGATACCTATCGTAGGTCGGGGCTGGATCCCCAAGATTGCCCTACCATGGTTGGGACCTGACCCTGTCTCGGGCCAACAACCTTTCAGATTTGACTCATCTTCACCTATCTTTACCCCGTCTTCCTTATCACCAAATATCAAATTATGTTGCATGTTTGGCAAACATTTACTTGAAGAATTACTCACGACGTCATCATGCTTTTGACTCGGAATGGTCTCCAAATTAAAAAAAAAGAATAATGAATGAATGAGATGGTTCGAGCATCCTTACCATTGGCACGGGATGTCTCACCGCACTTAATTATCAGTCATTTCTTTTTTCTTTAATGAATCTTAGGCTATAGGGCCCTTCTTCTTGGTGATTAATTAAAGATTTTCTCCCCTTCAGAGAGATGTAATTAATGTCGTACCCTTTATAGTATGATGGATTTTAGTCCCGACACGACACTCACTATCATCTGACAAGTCAGATGGTGCGCACTAGCGGCTCCAGGCCACCTTGGTCTTTGGAGCCCGAATAAATTGTCACTTTGTGACTGGCATGTCCACGCACTAAATAAATAAATAAAATAAATAAATAAATAGACGAATAAGAAATTTAAAGTGTGTCCATAAGTCTGGCATGCTTGGTTGGACTTGAACTTTCCTTCATCTTTTCGGCATGATTTGGGGCCCCGTGGCCCCTTCCTAAAATTCTAACTTTTTGAAATTTGAACTTGCAGGTCGTATTCTGATAACTTTAATGGCGGTGACATTTGGATCCCTTATCGTCGCGAGACATGCTGAGCATGGCTATCTGGCTGTGCCAACCAAGTTCAACAGTTTCCCTCCGATCGTTGGTTTCCCTAACTTTTGGGGGGTAGCATTTGTGGACCTCCTAGAGACTCTAGAGGTGGAATTTACAACTTTTAACTTTGCGGAGGTTGCACCAACGAAGGCTAAGATTGTGGGCTGCTACGTCCATCATATCGATACCCGCACTTTTACTAGCAAGAGGCATACTGTGGCGGCGAGGAGAGTGTCCAAGAAGAATGCTGGTACGTTGCAAGGCTAGCTATTTGTATCGGGCAAGTCCATACTAGTCGGAGGCATCTGAGTATTCCTAAATGGCTGATATGCCAAAGCGATACCCGATAGGGTAATTTCTATGGTACCAATGCACGACCCCTTTCGGGCATTGGCCCGAGACAAGACAGACTGTGCTGAGTCCAAATTGAAGGGTGGGTTGGCCCCAAAGCCAACCAGATGCAAGCAAATTTGGGTGCCCAAGCAAGTGTGGGCCCCAACTCCAACTCAATCAGGACCAGTCATAGTCAGCAGGTCCAAAAGAAAGAAAAAGAAACAAGAAGAAGAGGCTGAGATGTCGGTCCAGGCATCTCGTAATCTAGATTTCCAGCCCTACCTCCTACAGGTGAATTTCTATATGCATGATAGGAATCATGGTGGGGCAACCGAATGAGGGTGACTCACCTACAAACCTCCAGCATGTGTGAGTATACCATCGCCGGTGATTTTCCCTATTAATGGGTAGGATGACATTACCCAGACTGTGCGAGGATACTTCTGCGGTCTTGGAAATACCTCCCTAGGAAGGCAACGATTGCTGCAAGCTGTGGATGTTGTAGATGAAGGCCAGGAACAACAAGTCAACCTGACAGAAATAGAAGATGCGGGGTCAGGCTGCTATGGGCCTTCCCTCTATGAGAAAACCATACTGAGGATTTCGGTGTTTGATAGATTAACATTCCCTGGTCGATAGGCCACAAAGGTGATGCGAAGAAGTGGACAACTTCAGGTCTACACTTGCAATGTGGTCAGAATGGCCGATCGCTATAAGGGTTTGTCTGAAGATCATGACGAAATCTCCAAGCTCACTGAGAGGCCGGGTCCTCTCACAAGAAAAAAGAAGGTCATAGCTGCAGTGTCACAAACCCTCTCTGGCAAAACAAGTACAAAGGAGGTTACAATGGCCGCGACTGTAAATGTGGTCACCACCGAGGAGGACGCCGAAAGACCAACATCTCCTTCTGATATCCAGTTAGAGGGGGGAAGCCAAGTTTCGAGTCCCTCTACCCATGATCTAGATGTCCTGATGTTGCTCTAGAAATATCAACAAGAAGTTGAATTGTTGAAAAGGCAGTTGAGTGAGCTAAGTATGCACACTTCAGCTTCAAAGTGGACTGAAGTTCTTCCTGATATGTCATGACAAGGCACGGATGCGCTCGAGGTTTCACCACAGATCGCGGCCTCCTAGCCAATACCCAATTACACTGGGGCATGGCCCCAATATAATAGTTGGCTCCCCAGCACCTGGGAACTGTCACAATATCTCAGGCAATGGTGTTGACCACACCACAGATGCAACAAGTTCACTTTCACCTAGATCCGATGGACCCTACAATGGTGAATAAACTAATGATATAACAAATGATCAAAATGAAGCTGGCTGATAGAGGTTGTGATGATTGTGCCACTTTTGATGCCTACAAAGTACCCTACCCTGCCCACCATGCCGCTAAGAGATTACCCCCAGGCATTAACAAGTAACCAAAATTTAATAAGTTCGACGGGCAATGATCGTCGAAGGAACATATAGCCTATTACATCAACGTGATGGGTGACCTGGCGATCGATGAATCTTACCTGCTGAAGTTCTTCGGGTCCTCGCTGATAGGACTCACTTTTGAATGGTACTCGAACTTGTCGGCTGGGTCTATCAATGATTGGCCAGATATGCAATGCCAGCTCCAGGAACAGTTCTATGTCATTGAAAGGGAGGTCATCGTAGATGAACTATATGCCTCTAAGAAGAAGAATGATGAGACAGCCTTGGAGTAGATTAATAGATGGCGAAATCTCAACATGAGATGCAGGCGTCCGCCACATCAAGAAGATGTTGTTTGGATATGTAAGCAAAACCTGACGCAGGAGATCCTCGAAATGATGATTGGAATTGAAATCAGGTCTTTTGACTAATTAAACAACGTGGTGGCAGAGATCATGGCCTTCCACTCCAGTGGTTCCTCCGCCCTTGCTACTGCAAGCCAGAAGGCCAAATTAGCTGATAAGCAATTCGCACCTAAAGAAGTTCATGCAGTCGACTTCAAGGCATTCGAGCAGTAAAAAGATAAAGGGGTTGCCCACCCTCCTCCCACCAGGCCGGTTGAATGGCAAGAAGGCTCCTCCTTGCGAGCCAAGATGAGTAAACTCTACTCCTTTCCTAAGGAGAAGACTCGGGTCCTATTTAAATGGGCCACGAAATTCAACAAGATTACTCTACTGGAGCCGAAGAGACCTAGCGATGTCAGTAGGAAAGATGATCTCTGATTCTGCCCATATCACTAGGCGCTTGGGCACCCCATTTAAGATTGTTATGTGTTTAAAGATATTATTGAAAGCCTGATCAAGAAGGGGGAGCTCCAGATGGTCGAACATAAGGTGGATCCTCCACACCCTCATGAACTGCTCGATCTCAAGAGAGCAGTCAACATGGTATCTATATACCGACAGTTGATTAAAGAGGTGTTGGAAGCTTGTACAACCCACACCTATGCATATGTCCCACGGGAACACTTCAAATCCCCAGACCTGATACAAGATATAGAAAAGAAATGAAGAGTGTCAAGAGCACCAGATGACCAGCTATAGGGGCAGATGTCGACCATAGAGTGGAAGAGGAAGAAGAAGTCAATAGATAGAAGAAGAGGCATTGTTCTCTCTTGGAATAAACTATCGGCCCTACCCGACACGAGCCAAGCTACTGAAGAAGAAGATGAAGGAATATGCTTTGCACCGATACGGGCAAATCAACCTAAAGCTTCTACCTCCCGGCATGATAATAAGTCCTCGAAAAAGTGGGGGCACCCTCCATTGCCTGATGAAGATGCATGCTACCATATTCTTCCACGTAAGGGAGTGGGGGCAAGAATATCAATATCCGAAGGACTGGATGTGTCCGACGATGATAATAAGATGCCGCTGGTCCCACCTAAAGCCAAGATGGAAAGCAGCATTCCTGGCTCTGCCCAACCTGACCTTGTTGTGGTAGCAGAGCTATATAAAGAACTGCAAGAAGTAAAAATGCTACGAAGAAAGCTAAGCAAAATAGGAGTATACCTAGCCATACCCAGGCTGGCTAAGCCTTCATCCGAAGCTTTGTGGGGTGGCACCAAGCCGCTCAAAGCCTTACCGCAACCAACTATGCCCCAGACAACACATGATTATGTAGGGAGCACCCTTTCTCAACAACTTCAACATGCACCTTCGGCATGTCCTTCAGCTCCCCGGGAACATCAGGGTGCAGATACGATACCTCATATAACACCATGGATAAACTTGCTTTTGCAATTGGCTCACCCGCACCTGAGTCTGATAGGTCCGACAATGATGAACCAATTGAAGGAGGAGCGAATAACTGAAATGAAGATGGTCAAGGGAGAAGTCTTCGAGGCTGAATTACAAATAACCAAGTAAAGAGATGATGAGTCTACCCTAGACTACATAAGAAGATGGAGAAACCTCCGTGAGATATGCAGGCGTCCACCGAGTTATGAGGACGCCGTTCAAATCTGCAAAAGAAGTCTGAAAAATGAAATCCTACAAAGGGTGATGGGCATTGAAGTCAAAATCTTTGAACAACTAAATGATTTGGTGGCTGACATTGAGGCCTTCCTGGAAAAATATTGCCCGCTACTGCTGCCTCAGGTCGGAAGAATGAACTAGCCGACAAACATCCGACGCAAGGAGAAATTTGCATTTTAGATTTTAAGGCCTTCGAGCAACAACAGAAAAAAGCAAAAGAGATAACTGAGCTGTATTCCCCTAAGCCTACCAAACAAGGACCCTCATTAAGGGACAAAATGAAGAAACCCTACTCCTTCCCAAAAGACAAGACTCAGATCCTCTTCGAGTGGGCCTAAGAATATGACAAAGTTCTGCTCCCAGAGCCGAAGAGACCGAGTGATGCCAAAAGAGGGGATGATCCCCAGTTCTGCCTTTATCATCAATGGTTGGGGCATTCCATTAAAGATTGTTACATATTCAAGGACGCCATCGAAGGCCTGATCAAGAAAGGTGAACTACAAATCGGCGAGTACAGGGTGCATCCACCGTGCCCTCATTAGATGCTCGGCTTTAAAGAGGGTAGCCAACATGGCCTCAATATGTCAGTTGAAGGGCCATGCGCTCTAAAAGGAATCTTGAGTTCCTCAGATTACAGCCAGAAGCTAGAAGAGAATGGCAAGATACAGATGCCACTGCCCTGTTCTAGGGGCAGATATATGAAACACCAATGATTGTATACACGGCTGCTACCAAATGCATCCCCCCAGGGACAATGATCACTTGTAATAGTAATAAAAAATGACAATATAGGCCTATCAAAGGCCATTCAATGATAGATTTGTATACTATACTTTTACTGTTGATCACAGGGGCTATCCAAATGATGAAGCTCCAGATGACAAAAATGATGATGAAAAGACAATTGAAATGATGAGGAAAATCATGATGAATGATGGACGGGAATCGGCAAAGGAATGATGGATACATGAAAATGATGATCGATAGCAGAAAAGGGATGCTCAACCATCGGCGTTCAGGCTGGTCGATACTCAATAATATTCCAAGATGCTCAAGATGTCTAACCATCGGTGCCCTGGCTGATAGATGTTCAATAATATTCGAAGATGTTCAAGATGTCCAACCGTCGATGTCTGCACCGGTAGAGGTACAACAATATTCAAAGATGATTCAACCATCGGTGCCTAGGCTGATAAATATTCAATGACATTCCACCATCTGTGGCTAGGTCGATAGATGTCCAACAATATTCAGAGGTGTTCAAGACACCTAACCATCGGCGTTCAAGCCGACAGATATTTGACAATGTTCTAAGATGTCAAACAATGTTTCAAGATGTCCAACCTTCAGCATCCCGGCCGATAGATGTTCAACAACATTCAACAATGTCCAAAGATGTTCAATAATATTCGAAGGTGCTCTGGATGTTCAACCATTGACGTTTGGGCTGGTAAATGCTCGCAGATATGCAATCATTAGCGTTCAGGCCGATAGATGCTCAACAATATTTAGAAATGTTCAAGATGTATGACCATTTGCGCTCAGCCTGATGGATATTCAACAACACGCAAAGATGAGCAAGATCTCTGACCATCGACATTCAAGCCGATGGATGTTCAATAATATTCAAAGATATTCAAGATGTCTGATCATCGACATTCAGGTCGATGGATGCTCAACAATATTCAAAAGAATATGCCAGATGCATGATCATCGGCACTCAGGCCGATAGATGTTCGATAACACTCAAGGATGAGCAAGATGACCAGTCATCGACACCCAAGCTGATAGATGCTCAATAATGTTTAAAAATGTCAAAGATGATTCAACCATCGGCGTTTAGGCCAATAGACATTCAATAATTTTCAAAGGACATTCAAGATGTCCACCATCGACGTCCAGGCCGATAGATATTCAACAATATTCAAAGGTATTCAAGACATTTAATCATCGGCATTCAAATGGACAGATATTTAATAATATCCAAAGAAGTTCAAATGCTTCAAAATCTCCAACCATCAGCATTCAAGTCGATAGATATTTGAAAATATTTTAAGAACTCCAACCATCGACATCTAAGCCGACAGATGTCAAAGATTCAACCATCGGTGTCTAAGCCGATAGATGTCAGATATTCAACCATCGACATCCACACCAACAGATGTCAAAGATTCAACCATCGGCATCCAAGCCGACAGATGTCAAAGATTCAACCATCGGTGTCCGAGCTGACAGATGTCAAAGATTCAACCATTGGTGTCCCAGCCAACAGATGTCAAATGTTCAACCGTCGACGTTCGAGCAAATAGATGTCAAAGATTCGATCATCGGCATCCGAGCTGACAGATGTCAAATGTTCAACCATCGACGTTCAAACCGATAGATGACAAAAATTCAACCCTCGATGCCCAAGCCAAAAAATGTCAGATACTCAACCATCGGTGACTAAGTCAACAGATGTCAAATGTTCAACCATCGGCGTCCAAGCCGACAGATGTCAAAGATTCAACCATCCGTGTCCGAGCTGACAGATGTCAAAGATTTGACCATCGATGTCTGAGCTAACAAATGTCAGATGTTCAACCATCGACGTTTGATCCGACAGATGTCAAAGATTCAACTATTGGCGTTCGAGCCGACGGATGTCAAATGTTCAACCATCGACATCCAAGCCGACAGATGCCAAATGTTCAACCATCAATGATCGAGCCGATAGATGTCGAAGCCATCGATGCTTAAGCCGACAGATGTGTGACCATCGGTGATCGAGCCGACAGATGTCCATCCATCGATGCTTAAGTCAACAGATGTCTGATCATCGACGTTTAAGTCGACAGATGCCCGACCGACAGCTTAGACATTCCATCGAAGCCTGCCTTCCTCCTTTTTAGCCTAGACATTTCACCTAAGCCAACAATTATCCTACCCTTGGCTCAGACCTTCCGTTTGAGTCAATGATGTAAATGACCCTCCTTTGGTGAATACCAACCCTCTATCCTACCAAGACTTCCCCTCGATACATAAAACCCTTCCTCCCTTGTTTCGACATTGATCTGGTAAAAAAAAAGAGACAAGAAGAAAAAAAGAAACAAAAAGAGCAAAAAATGTTCATTCCCATTTTTTGTTCGAAACAACAATGATGTTTTAAAATCAAACGAAAATAACATTATCATAATTGTTCTTTGTTGTAAAAAATTTATTTTTAATTTCCAATGATTTTAGATTAAACTAAGTTCACTAGGTTATACTAGAGATGTAAATAAAAAAAGATGATTTGAAATATTCGTCCTTATCTAAGCTAACAGGACATATGATGATACATTTTAAAGGATAAAGATTGTGGAAGTGAGAAAATGATCTCTCAAATCTCGTATCATATTTTTAATATTTATTTGTTAGGAAAGATCGTCCAACAACCCATAGAAGCCTACAAACACTAGAAGAACGACGTCAGAAGTAGTCTTGCCATTACCTCAAGAGACAACCCTCCGATACTTAAGTTAGGACCTTAATACGTGGGGATCAAGGGAGGATGGAGAAGTGAGAGGAGGGCGAGAGCAGAGTGATCAAGCCTAAATAGTGGATGGGACTCCCGAAGGTGCTCGCCACGCCCAAAGGGTGTTTGGAGAGTGCTCACCAAACCACCGGCGTGCTTGGAAGCGAAGGAGGCTCTTCTCTGTCATCCCAGACAGGCGTCTGTCTCTCTCAGTCTGTCTGTGCAAGTATGCCTTTTCGTGTCGTCCTCTCTCTGTCCCTACTCGAAGGTCCTTTTATAGGGATTATCTTGACAGTGGAGGTTTATCTCTTAACAGGGAAGGGCGTGAGTCATGGGGTAACGTCTCTCCGCAATTGTGAGGAGTTTTTCATTGTGTGCCCGTTCATTTGGGGCCGGACTATCTTTAAGCGAGTCTTATGGCACTCGTGGGAAGTGCTCGGCTTTACCGAAGTGGAAGTCGATGGTGGCGAGCGTAACGTTTGGTCGTCGGAGAGTCATCCGGCGTCCGATATGCCTGAGTTGATGTCCCTCGTGGGCTGGCGAATCTGATGGCTGGCCTTATTAGGCCGTCTGACATGGATCTGACTGTTGGGGGTCCGTTATGCGTTTCGTAGACCTTAAGCCGACACGGGCCCAATGTTAATGGGTCGCGCATCGGCCGTATGCATTTTACCCTCTCATTAATAATATTATTATTAGACTTTGATTTGAGTTTTTAAAAATTTTAAGAGTAAATCTTGTTGCACACCCAAAACTATTTGCACATATTAACTGCGTAACAAGTTTTTTTTTTAAATATGGTGCGGGGGACCACTCACCTATGCATGCGTACAACTTAACTCCCCATCATATGTCCCAGAAAAAAATATTAAAAAATGTCAAAATGTGCTCCGCGCAACGCGAAAGCCTCATCAATGATGAATTGAACAGGGCATACGCATTAGCAACAACCTTGTCTTCTGCGCCAGGGCTTGAAGCCGCCACTGGTCCTCTGAGCAGCAAATTGCCAACTTTTAGAGAAGACGCCGCAGACTTTGAGGCCAACGTCAAAGAGCTGCAAGATTTGCTCACCTTGGGCAATCTTGGCCGTATGAACGGCGTTCTGTCGGAGTCTGATATTAAACTTTTGGCTAATGCTGCTAGCGGTATCAATCTTGGTGGCTCTGAGGAACGCATGCGCGAGAAGCTTGGTCAAATTACTACTCGCCTTAAGGCTGCTATGGAGCGCAAAGGAATCGAAGTGCCGCTTGATGTTAACAACATGTCCGGCGATGACCTTGTGAACTTCTTGAAAGGCAACTAATGGCTACGGCACAGCAAGTCCTACAAGCATTCCAAGCGCTGGCCGACAAAGGTGAGCAGGATAAATTGCCCCCTGATTTGAGGCAGGCATTTGATGGGGCCATGAAGCGCGGTCTTATCCAAGATAATCGTGGCTTCATTGCGAAAACGGTCAATCCCAGGAAAGAAGATTTACCTGAATTAGCTGGTTCATTTTCTTCCCCTGAGGAAGCGCTTGCAGCCGAACAGAAATTGGCCGATCCAAATGCCTCTATTGGCACTGACACGTACGGCAATCCCATCATTGAGTCGAGCCGTGGCCGTTTCTATGTGAATGCTCCAGGGATTAGCCTTGGGGACGTTCCTAGGGCTATTTCTGGCGCGGAGAGCGTTGCTAAGGACGTAGCTCCCTATCTTGCAGCAGGAGCGGCCACAGCCCCGGCTAAAGCCCTTGTGGGGGCAGCGGTGCAGGGTCTTACCGGTCTTGCAACTGAGAGCACCAAACAAGCGGGTAATGCCATCGCGGGTAGAGAAGTGCAGCTCTCTAAGTTGGCTACAACCCCATTATTTGCAATTGGCGGGGATTTGGCCGGCAGAGCTGCAATGGCGGTTGTTACTCCAATAGTTTCCAGAATCATCGGTAAGCGCCCTAATTTCCAGATAGTGGCTGAAAATGGCACGCTGACTGATGATGCGATTAATGCCCTTGATGATGCTGGGATTTCTCCTGATGACTTTGACAATCTCGCATCGTTCGAGCTGGCTAAATTGCAGAATCAAGGTGTGTTGACCAAAGAACAGGCCGAACGCTTCAACTTCTTCAAGAATCAGGGACTTGATCCTACTACTGCGCAGGTCACCAGAACCGCTGACGACTTCATGGCGCAGCAAGAGCTGAAAATAAATTCCTTGTAGTCTACATATGAAAAGGTTAAAAATTGCAATGAAACTTAATTAGTTGTTCCCAAGGATTATTCGTGTTTTACAGTGGCTTTAAGGTTATCCAATGGAAGTGACAACTAGTTTTAACAGTTTGAGAAGCATCTAAACTCTTTCTTGTAGGGTAGAAGTACATGTCAACGATTTCGCTTGGGATAAGTATGTAAGTAAACAAGTATATTAGACGAATGGCACATGAATAGCCTTATTGACAAAACTTTTTTTTTGTAGGTGCTATTTTTTGGGGAACCCAAGAGCTCCCCCCAAAGGCCAAACCATCGTGGCAAACTGTGGGCTCAAAATGACGACGGAGAAGTTAACAATGCTAGTAAATCCCGAGTTCACATCTCTTAAGAATTAAATATGAGTCAAATAAATCTCTCCCTTGAAAGTCGAACTCAAGACTTCCCTATCATGAAATAATGTCATTTAACATTCAACCCACTGATCCTCTCTTATTGAAAAAACTTACCTCAAATTAATTTCAAGAAATATTTTAGTACTAGTCTAGGAGGTCAGCCAAACTTGAATATGAGGAAATTTTGGCTCATCTATGTTCGAAAAAGGAATCGTTCACATCCTTCAATGGATATTCTAAGAGGATCTCGTTTAACAACTTTGATTTGGTCCATATTACATTTGGTAGTAGTGTGTAGTTTATCCTTTTAATTCTTTGTTAACTTGAAAAGGTTTATGAGATTCATACTGAACATTCATATAATTCAAGTTTAACTCTAATTTGACTTGGTTACATATATAAAAATATTGTCGGAATGAAATATACATGTGTAGGAGTGATAAATGAAGTGTGAGAATTTTGTTGGAATGAATATACGTGCATCGGAATCAAAAATACATATGTAGTTCTCACACTATATATTTCATTTCCATAGTGTTTTTTATGCTTACACTGTATATTTTATTCTTACATAATATACCACTAGACATAACCCTAGACTTCACGGATCGTCGACCCACCCGGGGGAGGTGGAGGGGCAGTCCCATCAAATGGTTTTAAGCTAGTACCGTGGGTCCCCAGCTGTACCGTAGCACTCTACAGGGGGGGCAATCTAGCTGGAAGCCTGGCTCTAGGCAAGAGTCAGTGTGTGCACACATGGTCAGAGGCGAGGGCTGACATTGACGAGTGTCACTCTGACTAGTTCTCGGTTTGTACGGTTCAATTATGCCTCTCGCTTGTCGCGGCCCAGACTCACGAGTTGCCTGAGATGCAGTGTAAGTCGTCAGGG
>JANBPO010005912.1:0-22620 GCA_024336825.1 Amorphophallus titanum | reverse complement strand
ATCTTCTTGGAAAGTGCCAGGAGCTCTTGGATCATGTGCCAAGAGCTTGATCTTCGAACCTGGATGTGAATCTTCAATTTCTCACGAGCCTAGCTATTTTTTAGCCTTACCATGTTATTTTACACCCTTATCACACATTTGTCTGCCATATACACCTATTTGTCAACCTTAGGACCCTTCAGTCGTCGCCTTTGTCTTGTGTTTCTCCTTTGCAATCTTACCATGACTTGAGTCGACTCCAAAGCCTAGTAAGGTCGACTTTACTTCTTTTCTCTTCATGCTTTCAATGATGTCACTCATTTTTCACCTTTGCTTAGCTATTTGTTATCCTTATCACTTATTTGTTACTACTGACCACCTATTTGTCACCACTATTTAGCTCCAGCAGTCGCTGTTGACATTTGCTCCTCTATCTTGCGGGCTGAAGCCAAGTTGACGTTTGAACTATTTTTTAACCACAGTTTAGCCATTTGTCGCCCTTAACAGCTATTTGTCACTGTTATTCTCCATTTGTCACCCTTATGAAGACATTTTTCACTCTTAGTCTCTTTTGATGTCTTGTGACTTATTTTTCTCTTTTGTCCATCTATTTGTCACCCATAACACATATTTGTTACCGGTAGAAGACATTTTTCACTCCTATTCATCTTGACAACATTGTGAGCCATTTGTCAGCCTTCTTATCTATTTGTCACCCTTAACCATTATTTGTCACCCGTGTGAAGCATATGTCGGCCATGTGAATATAACTGCTTCCCTGATGGACTTCTGAGCTTCATGGACTTGTTTAAGGGTTTGACTACATTGACTTTGAGTTGACTCTTGGCTTGACTACATTGACTTTTCATGGTACAATGTTCACTCTTCATTATACTATGTTGACTTTTCTTTTGTTCTTCAAAGTTTAACTGACTGCCAACCTATCTTCATATAGATTGTGAATGTGCATGTATATAATATCATCAACACAGGTATAAAGACTCATGAATGAAAACATAGTTTGTCATCATCAAAACACAGGGACAACATTCTCCTCCATTTTGATGATGGCAATTTTGAGTCATCATGAACAATATACTTGATAACTCAGCAAACTCTCCCCCTTTATCATCAGCAAAAAAATAGAGTTTTTAAGAAGTGAAAATATACCACACAGCAAGATACCAGGTGAAAAGATCAAGGCATGTCCAAAAATGGCAAGATAAATGTCAACAGACAAGGAATCAAAATTCTTCTCTCCCTTTGATAAAGAAAGGATCATGAGAGTAATGGGTGAGCAAACAGTCCAGCTTTTTCATTTCTAAACATGAATATCTACATCCAGATAAGATACAGCTTTACAAATCATAAGAAAAGGGAGAAGGAAAAGAGATACAATAGAGCCCACCCTCACACAGCTGGCCCTCACTCTACCTCACCCTTTCTCTCTCACTCTTTCTTTTTTCTTCTACACAAGGGCTTCGGGGCTTCAAGGGGTTTCTCTCATAAAAAAAGCTTCCGCTCTCTAGGCTTCCAAGATTGTTCGAAGAGTCCAAGAAACTTCACACTTCACATTGGTGCTCCTTTTATAGGGGCCAGAGACCCTATTTCGAAGAGACGACCTCCGAATTTTTCTTCCTCCCATTGGTTCCTTGTTCTCCGCTACCACTGCCGCTGCTACTGACGTTGTTGTGCTGTTGCTACGTTGTGCTGCTACTGTGGCTGGTGGCATTGTTGTTGATGCCGCTATGTTGCCGTGGCTACTGGCGTTGTTGTTGATGCTGCTTTGTTGCCATGGTTGCTTTGCTGGGTGACACGGCTACTTCTAATGATGCTGCTTGCAGTTGCCACTGCCATTGCTCCTGCTGGCCATCACAAAGGGCGCCACGTCAAGGAGGACGTGGGAGGAGCAGGGGAGGGGACCCCTCTCCCTGCTCGTCGAACGCAGCATGGGTCGTTGGTAGAATGGGTGGACGGCGGAGTAGGGAGAGGGGCTACGATGAGCAATAAATGCCCCAGGGGTGAAGCATGTGAAGGGGGGGAGGTCAAACCCCTCCGTGGGGAAAGAGAGAGGAAAACACACGGGGGAGTAGGTACGCGCCACTTTTGTGTATTCTTTTTTTTTCTTTTTTTTTATTTATCCTTCACCCATTTGCTCTTGGCTTGGGTCCACTCCCATTGACCCATTTCGTTTCATTTGGTTTCCTCCCTCCCTTTTGGGCCCATTCATGTTTGGGACTTGGCCCATTTTTCTCCTCTTTTCTCCCATTTTTCCTCTTTTTTTTACGTCAACAAATGCCCCCCACTCGCAGGTGTCATGAGCGAGAGACGAGGGAGCGGGACATGTGAGTGCAGCTTCTTGTTAGGCGGTTGGTATTGGAGCAGAACATCTTCAAACATTTTCGATCAGCTGTCAGCTTGGACAGCGATGGTGTAGAGCTGTTGGCTTGAACGCCAATAAATGAAAAGTTGTCAGCTCGGGTAGCGATTACTGAAAAGCTGTTGGCTTGCATGCCAATGGTTAAAATGCTGTCGGCACAAGTGCCAATGGTTGAAAAGCTGTCGGCTTGAATGTCGATGATTAGAAAGCTGTCGACTCGTCAATCAATATCAATCAAATAGTCATTTCATGCAAGCATATGATAACTCATAGTGTTTGCTATCATCAAAACCACAGGGGCACAACAGATACAAGCCCTCTTAGATTAATTGTCATTCCTTCCTTTTCCAATGACTTATCCTATCACTAAATGCTCATGCGACCCTGCACGAAGTTCAATTTCTACTCAAAAATCTCCTTGAGCGGGCTGTCCCCAATTAGGCTTGTTTCTTTACCGAAACACCTATTTATCAGTCTGTCAGGCTCCCTTGCAAAACAGATGTTTCGGAGGGACATTTGTAGACTCCTAATTTCGGACATCCTGGGGATCCCCAGTTAGACCGTTGTACAAGTGGCGCAGTCGTTTCACTCGGCGTTATTATCGTTTTGTGCTTTTAAGTCTAGCCCTAACACACCTCGTTATTGGGCCAACCTCACACAGAGGGGCTAAGGGCCCATGGGCTAGGCAGCCGAACCCTTGGCTGCCCAGGTTGCTAGAAGGCCAAGACGATGGTCGCCCGAGACCCCCTAGATGGCCAAAATGATGGTTGCCTAGACCCTTAGACGGCCAACTCCTTGGCTGCCCACACTTCCCCAAAAGGCAAGTCCCTTGGCCGCCTATCAGTCCTAGACAACCAATACCCTAGCCACCTTCCTGCAACTGTTGGTCAAAGATCGTGGCCCATTCTCTAGCCACGTCTCACACAACTCTCCCCTCATCGCCCACGTTCAATCCCACGATGGCCGAGGCTTCTGGAGGGAGTTCCTAGATACAAAACTTGACTCTGGAGCACGACGAAAAGGGGGGATTTTCTTTTTTTTGAGAGGACAATCAGAGAGAGGAGGAGAGAAAACTTTCTTTCTCTGGTGGCGATTCTTCGAGGTGGAAATTCGAAGAGGACCACTGAGAACTCCATGCCAGAAGAGGAGGTTGCTATCACGAGGTCTCTGGCAGCTCTGAGGATCGCCCGACGTCCCTTCGCCAGCCCCTTCGGGTGGTCATGAGCTTGCCCATCACTGGGTTTGATCCCCCGTTCTCTGTGTTCCTCTGTTTCGTTCTTGCATTCTCCTCCCCCGTTTACATTACATCATACTAGAATCCCTGTTAGCTCCTTCATAGAGGTTTCCACTTTTAAACAAACGGGAAGAAAAGCCTCGACCATCCCCCCTTCCCACACCCCCCAGGTAATCACGCCTCCGCTATTCCCTTCCTAAATATTGTTCAAACTTCTACTACACTGCTCAAAACTAATTGGCGTGTCTTTCTTTTGTCTTCAAGAGCTTTTGTCAATTGTGCCGTAGATTGTAAGAGGTTATGTCCCGAGGCTCTGTGGTAAGGGTGGATTCGGGATTAGCAGACGTCCTTTTGGATCGTTTTGAGATGAAGGATTTGATGAGACAAGACGAAGGACGGTGCTAGTGTGCGGAGGTCTCTGATGAGACGTTGCCGTTGGATATGGTGATCCCCAGTCTGCGACCAGCATGGGAGGATTCCCTGTAAGTCTGAGTCAAGTGGCGTGAGGACCGAGGAGGGATCCTGTCATGTGGTTTCGCCATGCTCCCCTGAGAGGGTAGAGCTGGCGTGAGGCTCAAGATCGATTGTGGTGTCCGAGTGAGATTTGGATCAAGTTGTAGTAATGCTCTGTGGACGAGTCAGCGGATGGCCTATCGCGATTTGGATCGCGCCGGTTGGCCCGGTGGAGGTTTCCCGTTGATGCGTATCTGGTGACTAGTGGATGGTCTTTCACAGACAGAAGATGCTGGTTGTTGGGGCTCGAGAATGGCATGAGACGTATGCCAGCGGGGCCTTCGGTGGCCGATTGTGAGGTGTGCTTTTCCCAGATTGGATCTGGGATTTGTTAGAAGTTATCTTCTGGCAGAGTTAGTCCGGTGCTATTGTGAACGTCCGGCTTGCCGGGTGTGAGCCAGTGGAAGCTCAGTGTTGGTTGCCTTTGGTGCAGGGTGTGAGATCCGTCAGTTGGTTGTGAAGTTGATGTTTGGTTGGTCCATCGAGCGTGGGCATTGACCAGTGTTGGTTTCCATGATGAGGGCTACGTGTTCTCGGTAAGCGAGATCGTGGCAGTGATGTTGTGATTTTTTTTTAACTAAAGTCATACTTGTAGAGGGCAAGGGGAGATGCTCGACCCCAACCACCTACAAGAAATTTTATATAATAAGCAGGAGGAAGAGAAAAAGGGTTGGGGATACAGGGGACCACGAAGGTGGGGGGGCATCCACTAAAGGAAGGCCCAATGGCAACAAGGGGCGTCCTACTAAGGAAGGGAGGAGCCCAATTACAGCAAGTGGGCAAGGCCCAATAAACCCAAAGAAGAAAACTACAATGAAACCCGAACGATATGGGGTCGGTAACACTGACGGATAGTGCCGTGGACACCGGAGATAGCAGAGGTTGACCAACAGTCGGGAGCACGAGTGGACGACCGTGGACGTGAGCACAACAGCTATCGAACCTTCGAATGGGGCCAGAGACGAGGATGGCGGAGGGCCGTCCGTAGGAGAAAGACGTTGGTGAGCTTCCACGTCTGAACAGGCTACCCGTGTGCCTGCAGCTGGGGAAGACGGACTGGTGAGGCCTGGGCTGGGGAAGATAGCCGGCAGGACGACCCGCGCATGCGCCCTCAGGAGAGGACGCCACGACAGTAGGAGCTGAGCCCCGATCGCCAGCAGCATGAACGCCGCCCAGCGGAGGCGGGGCTGCGACGACAGCAATGACGCCAAAGGGAGCAACCAGAGGTGGGGGGCCCACCGTCAGGACCACCAAGGGTGGCAGGACGTGGTGGGGGGTAGAACCTCTGGCATGTGCAGCCATGGCAGGTAGAGGGGCAACGAACGACGGATGGTCGGAGGAGCCCACAAAATAGAGCTTTGATCTGGGAGGTGTCCCAACAAGGGCAACACTAGTCAACGGGAGAGAGCAGGCAGCGACCGACGGGAGGCAGAGCTCTGAGGGAGCATGGAGGAGAGGGTAAGCAGATGCAGAAGGCCAAGCAGAGATGCCTGAGGAGCAAGCGAGATGGCGACCATACGTCCAAGGCGCCAGACCGGCGAGGAGGCCGGTGGCATAGGAGAGGCATCGCGGACGCTGCGGAGTGCTGAAACAAATGCCACAGAAGTGGGGCCACGGAGACCAAGGCATGGCGGGGGACCAGCAGGAGACGACGCAAAGGCATAGCTAGCAGGTGGTGATCCCCGGACGAAGGAAGTAGATGCAGGGACGATCGCAGCGGAGGGGACCTGCTATGCACGGAGCTCCTTTGAGATCCAGGGGCTACCAACGGGGAGACCAGGGCACTCGCAGGCAGCGCCTCAGGGTATTGCCCTACCTCGATTGCATGTCCAGGTGTGCTGAGGGTTCTTGGTGTCCCCTCGGGTCTCCGTGAGTCGTTTCATGTGGAATGCTATTTCCTCTGGCTTAGAAGTAGACTAATTGGCAGCTTGTTCCGCTGTCTATGATGATCTTACTTTTGAGTCATTTGACTCAAGGATCGTTACGTGAGTAGGTCTAGTTGCCTCATCCTGAGTTATCGATAGTGGCTGTGCTGCCATTGGTGCTTCGAAGTACATGCGATAGTGCTCTCTTGCTTGTTTGTGCTTCAACACTCGTGTTTTGAGTCTCTGTGTCTTGTGAGCCTCCACTAGTCGCAGCCTTATGACATGCTTCGGCGTGACGGCTCTTGTAGCGGGGCACTTTCCTAATTTATAGTTCTTATGCTAGTTCCATGGGCCCCCGGTCCAACCGTAGCGTCCTTCGGAGGGGGAATACTAGCTAGAGGCTTGGCTTAGGCAGTGGGCCAGTGTGTGCACACATGGTCAGAAACTTTGGACTTGCGTCGTTAGACGTGACCCTGACTAGTCACTCGCGTTATGGTATTGTTTTGGTTCTAGCAGTGTCCTTGTCTCAGCTTAGTCCTTGTGGTAGGTTACGTGGACAAGATGCTAGTAGGCGTAGCATAAGACGTCAGTCGATGTAGCTGGCTGTTCTTCTGGTGGTGAGGCACTCCAGTCACGTGGCACGTGGCTCTTCGCGTTTCTTGTACGTCTTGGCCTTTCCGGGTTAGCCCTCTCGTGGCTGCACTGGAGGTTAGTGTCCTATCATATGCATGACATTCTGGTCATATGTGGGACAGTGTGCACGACGTGCTAGTCGTGTTGTCTGCATCTGTCTAGGTTTTCCTAGGTTTTCTTATTGTTCTTGCAGGTCTTCACTTTAGGCCTGGCGTCCTGTCAGCGGATTGGCAACGCCTGAGTTCATCAGATCAGAGTCTGCCCTTTTGTCATTGCTTGGAGTAGTTCTGGTAGCCGAGGTTAGTTCGACAATCGCGCCTGTTCGGTACGGCTCTTTCCCTTTCCTTTTTAGCTCCCCCAGCTCTTAGGTTGCTCCCTACTCCACCCCTTTTCTTTACAACTTTGTAGTTTAGTTTTCCTGCTTTACTACTACTGTTGTTACTTGTTGCTTACCTGTTGTTTACCTACTATTTTAGCATGTTACTGCATGTTTTTCAGTGGGGATCCACGTGACCCCTACTGACCCAGTGACACGAGACTCACCCCTACTTTTCAAGTGGGTCATTATTCATTCTGCTTCCATGGTTCCTAGTGTGCGAGTTCGTAGTGGCCAGCTGGTACCTTCGTCGGGCTTCCCCTGACTTTCTGGTACGTCTTTTCTGTTCTGTCAACTGTACTATTAGACTTGTTGTCTTTCCTTTAGACTGGAGTCTGGTATAATTGTTAAATGTAAAATGTTAATTAAAAAGCAATTTTATTTTAACTACTTTAGCAAACTGATCTAATGAAATTTAATTACTTACTATTATATCTCTGTGGCTTCAATGTACTACACGACAATGACGCTCGAAGACCTCGAAAGGGTGTAAATTAGTGAATACTCTTTCTTCTTTCCCATTTCGACAGTATTTGATGCACTGGTAGAGTGTGGAAGGATCTATCAGGTGCTCGTGCAACCAGGGTCAGCCAAGCAATGCCTTATAAGAAGTGCAGGAATTAATTACATAAAACTACACTTTTGTTGTGAGATCCCCTAGTGTAAGGTTGAATTCTGCTACTCCGAGCAGAACTTCAAACTTCTGGTTCAAGCCTGCAATTCTCATGTCCCTTACCTTTGTGAGTTGAACATCACAATAGTACTTCTGATATATGTGGTAAGGGAAGATGTTGACCGCGGCCCCTGGGTCTATCAAGATTCAGTTCAGCAGCTGGCAGTTGAGCAGCCCCCTCATGTACAGTGGCCTGTTGTGGTTACCATCTTGAATCAGCATGTCATCCTCTATAAAGGTAATTGTTGGCTCTGGTTGGAACTCTGCCAAGCACGCTTCACATTGGGCTGGCGTCTGTAAAGCTTCAATCATTGCTTGCCACATCTCTTCACTTAGACATAAAATCTCCCATATGGTAAACCTGGTTGGGAGTTTCTTTAATAGCTTCATTATTCGATTACCCGCCCTAACATTGTACAACCGCATCTCTTCTACCCATCGAGGCCTTGGAGGCTTGTGTGGTGCTGTTGGTGATGACTATTCTCTCGTGGCCTCATTTTCCTGAGAGGGCTATTGGGAGGGTCCATCATGTTGGGGAATCTTTTCATCTGGGATAGGGATGGTCCTTGCCCCACTCTTCACTGGAGGTGCAGGAGGAGGTTGAAAGTAATTATCTTCAATTCCGGAGTTAATGCCTTGGTCAGGCTATTTTCCCTTTATCATGGATAGAAATTCAGTGAAGGAAGGAATGTCGTCGCCCCCTTTTTCTTGTGTGTAAAGGCCTGGAGGAGGGGGAATCCTATTACCCTTAACCTCAGGCTCTGGTATCTGGTAGGGCTGCCCACCCTGAAAATGATATTATGGTTTGTTGGAGGGAGGCACCCCCATCTCTTCCCGGATCAGGTGGCATGAGTCGCAGTTGAAGCTTCTACCTTATTTGCTTTGGACGGTGTACCGCTTGATTCTTCTGCTTCACTTTCTCCTGGCAAGATGAATAATGCTGACAGGGTGTTGCAATGTAGGGTGGTTGCCCTTTTCTTATTTCTTATTCTTTTCTTCTTTTGCCGATCAGGCTTGGCTGGCATTTGCCCCCAGAACAGATCGTCACGGACTTCCTCTACTTTCTTTTCATTTTACTCGCGTAGGGATAGGTCGAACTATACCTACGTTTCATAGAAATATAGGTATAACTTATAGTCGCACGAGCAAGCGCCACGCTTTGAAAGCGTGGCAAGCAAACGTGGCTAAAGACTTTACCTATGTTTTTTGGACCTATACCTATGTTTTTCGAAAGTAGGTAAAGGCCAATTTTCTTGTAGTGTACCTTCCATAAGCCCATCATCCTTGGACACTTCATCATCATCCAAAATAACATTTAGACGAGCATGCCGCTTACATCCACCACTGGAAGGTTGATCCTTCCTAAGAGGGCAGTCTAGCATGCGATGCTCCCAATTGCCACACCATAAACAAGCACCGAGATGCTTCCAGTATTCTTCGGCTAAGTGGCCAAACTTCTTACAGAAAGAGCAAGCCACCATGACTTACTTTTCTTCTTCCTTGACCTTCTTGTTTTTATGGGACCCACTACCACTCCCGTTCCTGGATCTCTTCCTACTATCGCGGGATTTGTAGGGCTCCGTGATTCTAAACTTTTATTTCTTATTATGCTGATCCGACCTTCGGCTCGACTCTTCCCCTATGCCTTTTAATTTTTTGACCTTCTCCAAGGTCCTTTCACACAGATACGCCCGTTAGACCATCTCCGCATAAGTACGGATATTTTGAGTCCCGAGCTACTGAATAAAATCGAGTCTTAAACCATCCATAAATCGATTAGCATTCAATAAGTCGGTACTGACTAGATGAGGAGCATACGACGCCAGCCTAGAAAACTAAAGTTCATACTCTGCCACCGACATCATGCCCTGGCGCAAAGAAGCGAATTCCATAGCCTTTCGCTCCTTGATATGTTCAGAGAAATACTTGGCACAGAATAATGTAAGAAAACCTTCCCATGTATGTGGTGCATCTGCTGGCGGTGCCGGAACTGACTTCCACCATGTACGTGCATCTTTGTTAAGTTGAAAAATGACAAGACGCACCTTCGCTTGGTCAGCACATTGCATGACCTCGAATATATAGTTCATCTCATCAATCCAGTTCCCAACTTCGTCTGGATTAGAAGAACCATAGAATCGCGGAGGGTTTAAACTCTGAAAGTTGTGATGTAAATCACCAGTGCCCGCCCTAGCACCAGCTTGGGCCATATTTTGTAACGCTTGGGTGAGACCCAGAACAGCTTGTTGCATACCTCCCCAATAAACACGATGAGCCACTGAGAGAAAAAGGTACCTGAGAGAAATAACAAATTGTTAACTCCCATGGAATTTAAAAGGGTTAATCTAGAGCTAATTTACTATCTCATTACAAACCAACATAAATATAGCATTAGTTCCTTAAACACCAAGGGTTCATATGACTTTCAGGAGTGAACATTGAATCTATATTTTAACTCATCAAATCAAGTTATAGAGCATATTGCTCAATGAAACACATACACGCACAAACATAATCATTTTGATATCATTGAAACCAAACATGAAATAGGGGATGTAACATTCTCCCCCTTTTTGATGATGACAAAATGATATGTGTGATAATACGGATTTGCAACCATTTGTAAATATTGAACACTTACCCAATTTTTTCATTCTCATTTAGCACAAACCATAAAGCATTGAGCATACACAACCAACACTCTCCCCCTTTTTGTCATCTACAAAAAGACTGGGGACTATGTGACATGATATGAACATGTTAGGCCAAAGGATATGATTTCAATTCGAATGTCAATTGATGCTAATTAGGGGCTCAAATATATGATACCAAATGTTGATCAAAGTAGAGGCACAAAGATATACAATTTCAATTCTTGAAGAGAGAACCTCGAAGATATGATACCATTTGTTGGAAGAACTCATTTTGACATTTATGCAATGTGAAGTGTTCAAAATGACGCATTTCAAAATGAACTAAACCAGTTGTTGGAATGTATGAATTGTTCAAGATGATATCATGTATGAGCTATATGCATGCTGAAAATACCAAATATGTAAATATGCACACGATGAAGCTATGCACATGATGACTTCTATCCTTCAAATGTAAGATTTATGCTCAGAATTAGACCAAAGGTGAATGCATGAACATGCAAGTACACAAGCACAATCGTCATGCACGTACATATTACATATAGTAACTCCCCCTAAGAGAGACACGGGTTAACAAGAGAGCATGAGATTTTAATTCAAAAGGTTATACATGAAGCATAACCAAGAGATTTGTGCATTCATAACAAAGGTACTTCATAAACATGAATGTAAACAAATTCATAGAATACATACATCACAATAATACCCAAAAGTGAAATGTGATGTAATGAATAATGAGCTTCAAAACATATAGATTTTCATATTTTCTTAAGAACACTAGAAGGTAATCTCCTCTCTACACTTTCACTTTAGATTTTTGACTATCGGTAGCTTCGCACAACCCCGATTATTTTTCTTTTTAATAGACTTCATCGTTCGACGTGAGTCACCTCATATGTCACAATGGGGATTTCAGACTACTAAGATTAATCACGCATTTTAATTTTTCATGTAGATTTTTATTTCACCATTCGACGTGAGTTTTCTCATGTGTCTCAATGGACATCATATTCCGGTTCGACGTGCCCAATCGAATTGTCTCTGACAACGGAAGCCACTTTCGGAACCAAAAGGTCTATAGATTAGCCAAAAAATTCAAGATTGACTGGTGAACCTCCACCCCGTACAACCCACAAGCAAATGGGTTAGCGAAAGCCTTCAATACGAAATTATGCACACTTCTTGCCAAGACGATCAGCTCTAACAAGAAGGACTGGGAAGATAAGATGTATGAAGCATTATTTGCATGCCGCACCATGTGCAAAACCCCGATAGAGTGCTCCCCTTTCTCACTAGTGTACGGTTCGGAGGCGGTCGTCCCTATAGAGCTGGAGATTCCCTGATTGTGAGTCGTGATCCAGCATGGACTAGTTAAAGATAACCAGATAGATATAGAAAGAAGATTGGAGGAACTCTCCAATTTGGAGGGTCAACGGCTCAAAGCACAACAAAACATACAGGTCTACTAGGCCCGTATGGCCCATGCCTTCGACAAACCCGTCAAAGAGCAAGAATTCAAGAAAGGGGACCTAGTCATGGTCAAGCAAAAAGAAGTCATGGCGGCCAATCCAAGGCAAGCTAAATGAAAACTGGACATGACCTTATGTGGTCCAAAAGGTTTATGAAGGTGGCGCCTACATTGTAGTCAACCACTGGGGGGAGGTTCAGTTTCCACCCCTTAACAGGAAACACTTGAAGCTATGCCATGCACCACTTCCCCAGCTTGGTGAATCACTAAAGCCAATACCCCGGCAAGAGCAGGACACTATCTTGGAGCTTTTCCAATGATAATGCCTGAACCACTCATCGCGGCAACCTCGTCAAAGGCCCGACATAAACCTTCTATCTAAGTCAGAGAAAACTAAATTCCTTGCGTTAATGCAATCCCAACATTGACGAATCCACTCATCATGGCAACCTTATCGAAGGCCTGACATAGACCTTCCATCTAAGTTGGAGAAAACTGAATTCCTTGCGTTAATGCAACCCCAAGATTGACGAATCCAGCCATCGCGGCAGCCTCACCGAAGGCCCAACACAGACCTTCTGTCTAAGTTGGGGAAATTTAATTTCTTGTGTTGGTGCAATCCCAGCATCGATGAACCACCTTAACTCAGTGCCTAAGGCCTTTTCGGGGCCTCAACCGAGCGATCCAACCTAGACCTTCTATCTAAGTCAAGGAAAATTGAATTTCTTGCATCGGTGCAATCCCAGCATCGATGAACCACCTTAACTCGGTGCCTAAGGCCTTTCTGTGCTCTCAACCGAGCGATCAGACCTAGACCTTCCATCCTGAAATCCTCGAGGTTGTTCTACAAAAACCTCTTCCTTAATGTATCCATTCAAGAAAGCCCTCTTGACATCCATTTGTTGGAGTTTTATGTTTTTAGAGCATGCAAACGCTAGCAAAATTCTTATGGCTTCTAATCTAGCAACAGGAGCATAAGATTCACCAAAATCTACTCTAAACTCCTAGCAATAGCCTTTAGCTACTAACCTAGCTTTATTCCTAGAGATTATTCCTTCTTCATTCATTTTATTTTTAAAAACTCATTTTGTTCCAATTACTGATGCATTTTCTGGTCTAGGAACTAGTTTCCAAACATTGTTTCTTTCAAACTGACCTAGTTCCTCATTCATAGCAATAACCCAAGATTCGTCATTCAATGCCTCTTCTACAGTTTTGGGTTCTATTTGTGACACTAATGCAACTAGGTCTTGATTATTTACATATCTATAAAAGGACCTAGTCTTAGGGGGATCATGTAAATTACCTATAATATTTTGTGCAGGATGATCTTTCAAAAATTTTAAGTTTGTTAAGGGCTCACCTGGTTTGGCTGACTCACTCTGATCAAGAGCTCTTGATGCAGCCGATACTGAATTCTCTTGGTTCAGTTTGTCCTCTAGGAATTCTCCATCATATTTGAAGTCTCTGTCATCATGTTCAAGATTAGTAACTTTAATTGTTTCATCGAAAGTAACATGTGGAGACTCTTCAACTGTTTGTTCAGAGATGTTGAAAACCCTATAAGCTCTAGACACTTCACAGTAACCTAAGAAGATTCCGGGGCTACTTTTGGCTGCAAACTTATCTAGATCCTTCTTGTCATTGTTATGAATAAAGCACTTAGAGGCAAAAATTCTGAGGTGTGCCAAGTTTGGTTTCTTACCTTTCAGGAGCTCATAAGGGATTTTCTTATGAACCGGTCTTACCATGGCCCTATTGATTGTATAGCATACTATGTTGGCCGCTTCTGCTTAGAACTTTCTTGATAATTGACTCTCAATCAGCATGGTTCGGCCCATTTCCACAATGGTTTGATTTCTCCTTTCCACAATTCTATTTTGCTCGGGTGTCCTGGGAGAAGAGAATTTATGAGTCAATCCCTCATTTCCACAGAAATCAGAAAATATTGAGTTTTCAAATTCACCTCCATGGTTAGACTGAATTGAGCAGATTTTATATTTTCCTTATTGTCTAACCTTAGAAAGGCATCATTTTTATTAGCTAAGAAAAAGATCCATAAAAATCTAGAATAATCATCAACAATCACAAATCCAAACCTTTTACCATTCATCTCTAGGCCAGCAGAGAGCATTTTGGGGCATGGGAGAAGTTCAAGAAGGCCGTGGATTTTAGACTCTGCCAAGTGTAGAGTCAAAAAGCTATCAGCATCACTGCTATATGCCCTAGTCTCGAGATGAACTGAAGACAAGAGCCTCAGTCTTTGAATAGCTGATGTCTCCCCAAAGGTTGTCCAGAAGAATAGCAAAGAAAGAAAGAGATCTGTTGGTCTATGCTTGCAATATGGCTCGAATGGCTAGCTGCTATGGGGCCCTACCCACAGAGCATGAAGAAATGTCCAAACTTGCAGAGAGGCCCGGTCCTCTCACAAGAAGAAAGCAAGTTGCAAACCAAATGTTACAAACCCCCACGGGTGTAATAGATCTAGATTTGGCTGTGATGGCCATGATGGTGAATGTGGTCACAATCGGGGGTGACAGCGGGATGCCGTCTTTGTCACTCGAAGAAATTCCAATTGAGGAGGGAGGCCAAGTTCCTAACCCCTCCTCGCAAGATCCCGTCGTGCTGATATTGCTTCAGAAGTATCAACAGAAAGTTGAAATGTTGAAAAGACAGTTGAATGAGAAAAATATCGATGCTACAATGTCAAAGCAGGTTGAAGCCCTACCTGAAGCATCACGGGGAAATGCTGATAGGTTCGAGGCTTCGCCACAGGTAATAATAGCTCAGCCACCATCCAACTTCGCTGGGGGCACCTTTCTCCAACAATCACAACATACGGCCCCAGGGCAATCTCCAGCTTTTCAATGCCATGGGACTACCACCATGCCCCAGGCGATGGTGCTGACGACACTATAATTGCAGAAAGCCCCTCTCTATCCAAGCCCGGTTGGCCCAGCCAGGATGAATAAACCGATGGTGGAGCAAATGATTGAGGCAAAGCTGGCAGAAAGGGGCAGTGATGGCTGTGCCTCCTTTGATGTGTACAAAGTACCATACCCAGTCCATCATGCTACCAAGCGACTACCCCCTAGCGGCTACATGATACCAAAATTTGACAAATTCAATGAGCAGGGGTCACCAAAGGAACATATAGCCTATTATGTCAATGTGATGGGTGATTTGATAACTGATGAATCCTACCTATTGAAGTTTTTTCGATCTTCACTCACAAGATTTATGTTCGAATGGTACTTAAATCTCCCAGCTGGGTCTATCATGGATTGGCTGGATATGCAGCGAAAGTTCACAGAAAGATTCCACGTCGCTGACACAGAAGTGACCGTGGCCGAGCTATATGCAATCAGGCAGAAAAATGATGAAATAGCCCTAGAATATATTCAATTTCTTCTTCTACCAATTTTGCTAATTCTTCACCGTTTTTGAGATATTCTTTGATTTCTAAATTCGCGCGAGCTTGGCAGCCATCTTGAAGAAAATGGTCAACTGTTGACCACTCATTGAAGAAAATGGTCAATTGGGACCACTCATTGAAGAAAATGGTCAACAGTTGACCACCATGAATAGTAAATTTTTTAATTTTTTTTATTTTTATTTTTAAAATGTCAAAAAATGGTCTTCTTGAGACCGCCACTTTCAAAAAATGGTCTTTGGAAGACCGTTTCTTCAATTTTTGTGCCAGAATCGTCCCGATCGCCCCCAGTCACCTGGCGGTCTCCCATATGATCATTTTCCTCAAGTGGCAGTCCTCCCATGATCATTTTCTTCATGAAGCGGCAGCGCGATAGACCGTTTCCATCACAGAGAGTCCAGATGACCCTGAACTCCGTCTTCTTCGCCGCTGGACTCTAAGGCGATTTTCTGCACGATGGGCCTATCTTTCGTGGTTGTAACTTCTAGAATACTCCTCCAAATTGACCCCCGTTTATTTCTACCTCTTGCCCTTTGGATTATCTCGAGTTTGGTATATAGATTACGAATTTGTGTGGGCTATATCTCCTGGAATCTTGGCCGCAATATCTAGTTTTATGCATTTCATGTAACACAACTCCTCCAGATTAGGTTCCAGGGCCTCCTTCCAAGGGCCATATCTTCCAGATCCGTCCACCAAATAGAGTCCCATTTGTTCCTACGTCTTATCTTGACTATTATCTCGAGAATGATCCAGAGATCTCGAGATTTGGTAGACTCTATCTCCTAGAATCGTGGCAGAAAGTTCTGGGTTCCAGCAGATTTCTATATAAACCTGCCCAGTTCGCCTGCACGATGGGGGGCTCTTCTTCAACCTGGGGCGAAGCAATGCCGAATTGCCGTCTCATTCCTTTGACCCTGGGCTGCTAAGGGATGTATTAGCTTTCCATCCATTCTATTTGGGCTTCATTTCATCATTGTTTACCCTCTCTTCTTTGCCCTAACTTTTCTGATTTCGTCACAGTTTCTGGGTTTCCTGCACATCTAGCGAACCTGTGCGACGGGACGCTCTTCGTCAGCTCAGGGCGGAGTTAGGCTTCATCCTCTTCATCCTCCTTCAACTCCACCCTAAAGAGAGGAGTGTCTTCTTTCATTTCTATCTCTCTGGGCTCTTTTTCTTCGCTCCTATGCTTAGTTCTCCTCTCCCACTTTTCACAAATCATCACAGTTTTTACACTTGGTCTTTGCACTGTTTCTGCTGTGAGGTGATGAAGTAGCAAAGGAGATAAGACTCATCCAATGCAAGCTCGCCCATGGTCGTAATGTAGTAGGTTAGATGCTCGTGCAGAGACCCATGTCTGTCGAATTTTTGTACCTTCGACAGTTTGGCATACTCCGGGGGAAGCTTCTTGAGATGGTGATGTAGTGGATAGGGGACACTATAGAGATCTACAGTCGCGACCCCTTCTCCAAACGGGGCGAGCTTGGTCTCAATGATCCGCTCGATCATTTGGCAATGTTCTTTGGCACCGACGTGTTAGATGGTCATGGTTGAACCTCGGCCAAGGGCGTGTTGAACCCAATAATTGTAGGAGTTCAGGCAGTTGTCGCTGAGGCGTTAGCACCATTTTGTACACCCGGCGGGGTCGGAGCATCCATTGAAGGCCCAGTGGGCGGCTGAGGACGAAGGTCACGTTCTTGAAGCAAATCTTGCAGGAGGGCCTTCAAGTGCTGGTTCTCCTTCATAATAGTCTCAGGAGTCACCTTTTGGACTTCACCAGCGAGAGGATCATTATTGATCGACTCTGCATTGACAGGGGTGGCACGCTCCTCAGCGGGAACTTATTTCGATTGTGTAGATGCATGAGGTCTGACAGAAGTGCCGATGTGGCTGAGTAGAGCCGGTGGCAGAGGCGGGTGACGAGGCCTCCTGAGGTGAGATATAGGTAGGTTCAAATCGTCAGTCTGAATCTCAGGTTCGTGTCTGACGGTATAACACGCGAACACCCTGGCTACGTAGTTGAGGAGCCGGACCGTCCTCCTTTTCTGGGAGCGCCTCTTGGGGCAGACAAGTGTCCCCAGCCTATCAAAGACTGAGGTACGCTGCAGAGGAGTCTCCGTCGTGGCGTCTGCTTGAGGAGAGCTTGGGGCTGGATGTTGGTGGGGCCCGAAATGAGCCCATCTCTATTTCTGCCTATCTGTGCGAGAGGCAATGAAGGGTTGGGCGCCGCCAGATGACGCGACTGTGGGGTCAGTCGCACCTTGCTTGGTGCGATGCCTTAGTGCCCGAAAGGGGTTGCTAAGGCGTGCTTTCTAGACAGCTTGAGCTTTCTCTGGTGTGACCCAGATCCTTCTCAAGTCTGATTGCTGGTCTCCCTCGTCCTTGTTCCTCCGATGGGACTTGGGACCTCGAGTGCCAAACCGGCGCTGGTGCTTTTGGGCCATTGCCGATGCGGCCACCCGCTTAAGTTTCGCCTTGTCTTCCCGCATTCAACGGAGGAGGCTAAAGCGGTAGGTGATAGGGACCGTAGGGATGATCCGTTCCGGAGGAAGAATGGGTTCATCCCCATCTAGGCGAATCTGTAGGTCTCCGACAAGAATGGTCTTGCCGGAGTTGCTGGTGGTAGTAATGGGTCGCCTGCCTTTATAGCTACGACGGTGCTTCTTCTGGGGAGCCAGAGATGACTCTGCTCCAAGGTGGTAGGCCAAGAAAACTCAGCCTGCGGGTGCTGGTGGCACCAGGCCATTCATCGGGAATGCCAGGATGAGCCCGCAACATGCAAGGTCTGTAGTGAAGGCCAGCGGCTGGGTAGCTCAGGTATGGGCTCTCGCCCGAGCTGACAGTACTGTTGCGGATGCTCACCGTAACGTGTCTGTGCTTGAAGTTGTCATTGCAGGGGGTACCGAGATGTCGGTGACCCGAGGCCTTGAGCCTAAACTGGGAGCTGGCAGGACCGGAAGGCGTGAGAGAGGGTGCTCAGTCCGTACCGAGGTCACCACATCCCACAAAGGTAGGCTCATGCTGGGGATCGACGTTGTCAGATTATGGGAGGAATGCCCCCGAGGTAGCGCCGAGGGATCCTGGACCTGATGTGGACCACTCATAACAGAAATCATCTGCGGGAAACCCTAGAGTTGTACATCTGGTCTGCATGCTAGGATGCCTCATGCCAGGGGTTGGGGACCTGGGCGAGGCGGTCACGCTTCTGTGGTTCGGGTTGGGAGGCCCGAATGGGGTGCTAGGAACCCTGCCCCCGGGTCAGGAGGCCCTTATGGGGAGCTAGCACTGTGGGAGCTCGGGGTTGATGGCCCGAGCTGAGTGCTGAGGAGCCGAACACCCTAGGGTGGAGACCCACACCGGATGTCAGCTTGGCTAGGGCTCGGGGTTGAAGGCCCAAGCGGATTGTAAGACTGGGGACCGGAACTCAGGATGCGATGTTTGCATCGAGGGCTGGTCGAGACTGGGCCCGGGGACTAATGCTTTCCCGGGCTGGGACTAGCTCGGAACCCCTACGGGCACCGATGGCAGGAGAGTCGAGCCTGACACTCGGCCTGGCTGTCCGGACTGGTAGCTGGTGTGGCGCATTGGTGGCGCTAGAGAAGACAGGAGCTGGCATTGGCGGTGGGGCCGCCACGGGGACCACACACAGGAAGTAGGGTGATCTGACGACTGGGGCGAAGCTGCAGAAAGCAGTCGGCACCACCAAGTAGCCCACCCGTGCGTTGGTGGCGACGATGATGGGACAGTAGGTAACAGCCGCCATAGTTGTTAAAGTCCTAGATGAGCAGAGGCGATAGCTGCGGGTGGCCATTGAACACGATCCGACAACTGGGAGATGAACGAGAAGCTGCAGGGAAGTGCAAACAGGTGCTTTTCTACTACCTCTCCTTCAAGGACAAGAAAAGGGCACCCGGACTTCACGGCTGGCACAGGCTTTCGCTTCAGCAAAAGAAGGAAGGTGGGAGATGTCCCACCGAGCATGCCATCCTTTTTGTTTGGCCCCGGAGGGGGTGTCTGCCGATGTGTGTGTGTGGCCGGTGGGCCCGCGGGAGTGGTGTGTGCGGTGACCGAAGTGAGGGGTAGGATATGGCTACGGGAGAGATGCCAGAAGGTAATGGGCTTCGGGCACCCCCTCTCATGACCGTATCCATCTCAAAGCGGTACCGTGCACTCGCCTTTTACGTAGAGTCGAGGGGAGACCGAGTGACATAGGAGGTTTTTCGGGTTAACGGGAAACGTGGCTGGGATGTAGGCATGCCAGTCGATTTCTCGACAGTCACCCGTGGAACTGAACGTTTAATTGGGGATGCACCGCCAGGGCGCGGAACGTGGACTCGGGGGATGAGAGACACGTGGAGGGAAGAACGGTTCCGTGGGTGCGAGTGCGCAGGCGACTGTGGGGAGTCGTGTACAGGACATCTTTCCCCACTGACCGCAAGTAGTCGGTGTTTGTTTACATCGAATTGAATCCGAAGACCTTTGTTCCATGTCGAAGCGGAGTCCGTATTCCTGAAGCCCGGGATGAAGACCCGAGAGCACTTTGCAACTCTAGGTTTGTCTCAGACTGGGTCGTGTTGGCTGGGGGTGAAGGGTGCTGGGGGTTCATGCTAGGTGGCACAGAGGGTAGCTGGGGGCCGGAACGTAGATGCGAGAGCATACATCCAACTGGCGGTGTAACACTGAGATTTATATATTTTACAGACGGGCCGTGGAGGCCAGGGTACAACAGGTGCATGCCACGGGACAATTCTAACGTCCTAGCCGGTCCCTGGGTCGATGCGTGATGTATGAGTACATGTGTGTTTCACAGAGAGTTCCTCCCATGACGTGGGCCGTGGACAAGATTGCGCCAATCGGGGGCAAATGAAAATGGACAGTAGGAGTACAATCCACAGCCGAACAGTGTCGGCCACATCCTGCTCTTCATCGGACCCAATAATTTGCTGGATGAGAGAGCACACTTTCTTTCGGTCAAATGTTGCTGTAAACCCAAATCGATGCTGCAACTTGGACTTCTTTTTACATATACATAATGTTAAACTAGCTGACCGAAGTAAGATAATCCTAAAATTATGGCCACATCTTCCACACTGAATACAATCTCTTTGCTACCGATACGGAAGTAATTTTCTCCACTATAGGTGCAAATAATCTCCTCCAATATTGTCATGGTGAAGGTGTCGAGAGAAGTATTGTCAACATATGGACCAAATGATACGGGACGACATGAGACTCGACACAAATTGGATGTGAGCCTTGGACTCTATGAGACGACGCGACTAAAATGACGACACAACTAGCGACCGCACAAACAACTTGGCACCCAACGGGATTCCTAAAGAGGCGAACGCGCCCCAAACAAGAAGTACTCGCTCACGATCGTCCGCAGCGAGGGAAATGTGTCGATCTGCACGGTTGAGAAACCAGTGTTGAGTCTCAGGTGGTCAGCTCACTCTCGTACTCGGATTGAGTCACGGGACGGGTCACGCTCTCTTTCATACAGTGGTGATTAAAATTGAACTAGCTCAGAATCAAAATAACTCACATGCAGCGGCTTAAGAACCTATACGGAACAAGCAAGTAAAACACATAGGGAGGCGAGTGTACCTCTACGCTCGGGGCGTGGGGAAGACGTCCCGGTCAAGATCCGTAACCCCCAGTCCAGTGGTAAAATTTAATTACAATAATGATTTTCCGGTCCACTTCACGCAGGAAGGTAACAGGCAACACAACGACGCCAGGAGCACCGATATTGGGTTGACGGGCACCAAGGCGGCGGGGTTTCGGGGCGGTTGCAGGTTGTGGCTTCGGATCTGAAATTTGCTGGCCGACAGGACAGTGAATAAAGGCGTCCAAAGGGACGTTGATCTTCGGGGACCTTTTGAAGGCAGTGGCTCTCCGAGACGATGGCGGAGTGTCCTTGGTCGACCCTCGAGAGTGGTGGTAGCTGGATCTAGACCAGCTTATTTCCTAAGGATTTAATTGGTGACCTCCTTCTGCTAGCCTGTCTCGGGACAAAACTACGCGCTCCGGGGAAAACAGCTCTTGTGCCCAGATCCAGCATCGGATCGGAGCGTAGTTGGCACCTTTGTGAAGAGGACTCGAAGAGATACGACATATGTGACCCCAGGCCACACTAAGGCAAGTAGTGGAAACTGAATGCAGAATTGATAATCTTTATCCAGTGCAATAGCCGAAAGGTTTGTCTCTCAGGTCCAAGTTTTGTTGACCCCCTGCCCATGCACATTTGTAGTAAGGATAGAGAGGAATGCATTTGCAGCCGTAATCCAAAATTTTGATCACAATCTTTATCAGAAAACCAATAGTTTCTAGCACTAAAGCTGGACATAACACTGTATTGGGTTATAATGCTTGTACAGGAAGGAATTAATAATAGGCCTGTTGTTTACATCTCGTGTTAATATGATTACCAGAATCCATTACAACTTGAAGACTGATCAGCATTTTCTCCTTGGTCTTCTCGCAAAATTACGGTTAGGGATCAGTCTGCTTGTTGTACAAGCCTCTGAAGGTCCTATTTACCGGAGATCATCTTGCCAAATCAGGGGAATCTGGTTTAACTATCTGGGAGCAATACAACTTTTGTTCAGGTATGCACTCTCCAAGTAACCAGTTCCCAGTCAATCGAATTTTCTTTCAGGTTAATGTCCAAGCTCACTTGTCTAACACATCAATTTCAGTCAAGACGCAGCTGGCTAGTGTCCGGAAGTTTTTGGACCTGAACTTCTTGTGGATTCTTCCCGGTTAGTTCTCTTCTCTGTAAAGCAGCTTTAGTTACCAATCATGTGAAGTAGATCAGAAAATGTTAAAGAAAAGTAGGAGGGGCAAGAAGAAGAAGAAGAGGATGACACATTCCAGCAAATTTCAACAGTAATCGTCTTGCAGGTCATGGAAGGAGGGTGAGATTTAGAGACATAGATGAGAAAAATTCTGCTTTGGAGACTTTCTTGGCTGGCAAAGTGCTGGAGCATGACAACGCGCTCGTGGCATAACAGGCATGTGCTATAAAAAGAATATGTATATGTATACGTAGATATGTATATCATGACTAATGTTTTTGTACATAGCACATAGAGGTCGAGTCAGACCTGTTAGAAAGCCCTTGACGTGGAACCATAGCAATCGTCCATATGTCTTAAGCAGAAGGCATTCTACATACTCATGGTGTCCTGACGACGAACTTGCTAGTGAAACAGTGTAAGTTACGTTTGGATTGATGTCGAAAGCTGGCTTCCTCTATGCACGTTACATTTTGCAGGATTCTCTCCATCCTTAAATTGATCTAGAATACTACAAATGTACGGACTTTGTAAAAGAATAGCATATTTTTCACAAGTTCTTGAAGTTCAGGGTTAGAATTTTAAAGATGAAAAGAACAAGGTTTTATTTGC
>JANBPO010005907.1:0-26487 GCA_024336825.1 Amorphophallus titanum | reverse complement strand
CATCTATATCCTTATAACTAACACTCATTTTCACATTTTGTGCATGAAGTGTGTGAATTTGATTAGCATATATACTGAAAATTTACTTGAATACATGACAGTGTAGTTCCCTTATATAGATGCACTTATTAAGTATTTACTCCCCCTGAGTGTGACATGCGACACACTAGTGATGACTCAAATACAGAATTATTTAACAAGAAGTATAGAGTCTTAGAAGTTCCAAGGATGGGGTGTATAGCATATAATATCATGCAAGCACATAGTGGAAAGAGCTTGCAGTATGTAATGCAAAATGCAATGACTGTGCAAAATTTTAGATTTTATTTTGAATGTTCTAAATGCATTGCAGACAAACATGCAAGAGTTCAATTTTCATTTGAATGACCCTAATGCATCTAATGCATGAATTTTAATGCGTGCAGCCTATAATCTACATGAGAGTGCAACACAATATGCAAAAGTTGATTCACACTCCTAGTGACTTGCACATTTTAACCGTTCATGACCTTTATGAAACAAGATGCAAACAAGATCAAAAAAAAGCAATGTAACCCATGTGTTTTCCGGAATTGTGTAAAAGCATATTTTCAAGAACATTTTAGAAATTTGAAGATCCATTTGATTTATCAGATATGCAGTTATGTTCAAATGTGAAGCCAGGTATGCAGTTGCAATAAAGATTTGTTGATGAAATCATTCAGACAATATTATTACAGCAAAATAATGGAACATCATTTCAAGTTCTTAGAATCAATACCTTGTCATAAGAACCACATCATCAAGTGCCATAAGCTACTGCAGGATTTTCAGAGATTTACAACCAAGTTGATGAGCATAATGGTTGATCTAAGAATTATTGAACATCATCACGATCAATTCAATTACAGCAATTGGCATATGATTCATTTCCAGAAACTTGAGATAAATTCACAATTTCAAGTTATTCATTCAAGAAAAAAGTGACTCTCCTTGAAGAGTTATAAGACAAAAACAAAGTAGTCAACATGAATCAAATGTGTCGACCTGTCATGATTAGAGGTTGATGCATAGCTGTTTCCCAAAACATCAGTTTTGGATAGAAATGCATAGATAGGTCGAAGCAGTTGATAGGGAGTTGAAGCAGTGCAATTTTTAAAACACAGATTTCTGATGAAATTGAACTATGGGGTCGAAGCATCTATGAGGAGAGTCCACTCACTTGCTCTAGTAGCAAGAGTTTTACAGGAATTGTATTTCTCTTTTTGCTATAGCCAAAGTGTGCATGCATTTCAAATGAACTTTGAATTAGAAAGAGGATGGAGAGATGAAGCAGGAGTATGAATTTTATCAGCATGGAGTTGACATTGAAGACACCTACGAACATAGGTGGAACAATCTTCTTCTAAGGTTGACCAGTAATAGCCCTGCCTAAGAATCTTCTTTGCTAAGGCCTGACCATTAACATGCCCTCTACACTCACTAGAATGAGTTGCTTCAATGACCTTCCACGCCTCATCATTGTCTAAACACCTCATAAGAACTCCACTAAGAGCACGCCTATATAATTCTCTTGTAATGATTGTGTATCTTGAGGCGACTCTTCGAATGGCCTTGCGCTGCTCGGCGCTAGCCGATTCCGGGAACGACCCATCCCTGCAATATTGCTCGATTTCATAGTACCAAGGCCATCTTCTCAGCCTTCTTCTCTATGGATTTCCTAAGGTTATCGAACCAAGGATACTGAAGGGAAGGAGCATCTAACCGCTGGACCACAATGGTCTCAGAGGAGCGACTAAGAGGAAAAGAGAGGGAAGAAGTGAGCGATGCAAGTGCATCGGCAAGAATGTTTTGAGATCCAGGAGTGTGAATATATATAAGTTTGTGGAATTACTCAGCCAAGACAGTGACCAGATCTACATAGCGCTTAAGCTTGGGGTCACGGGTGCGATAGGTAGAGAGAACCTGGTGCAGCACCAAATGAGAGTCTCCAATAATGTTCAAATATCGCGCGCCCAAGACATAGGCGTGCTTCAATCTAGCAAGGAGAGCCTCATACTTGGCTATGTTGTTGGTAGCAAGAAAAACGAGCTGGTATGTAATGGGAATAGTCACTCCCTCCGGAGTGAGGAGAACAATGTCAATCCCTCGGCCCTGAGAATTAAGAGCATCATCAAAGTGCAAGGACCAGAATGGGTGGTGAGTGAGCACGGCAAGGTGTTCATCAGGGAACTTGTCCTCCATAGAATCTGTACAAGGGATTGGTGAATGAGCAAGATGTTCAGCAATAGCATATCCCTTGATTGCCTTCTGAATGATAAAAGTTCTATCAAATCGGGAGAGAAAACTTTGCCAGCAAGCCAACTTACTAGAGAGGACCGACTTCTCTAAGAGATAGCGAATTGGGTCTATTCTAGAGATCAATCTAACTTCATGGGCAAGGAAATAATATTTCAATTTCTGGGCTACCCAAACTAAGGTTGTGCAGGTCTTCTCCATAGTAGTGTATTTGGCCTCTACAGGATTGAACAACCTAGAGAGATAGTAGGCTGCCCTTTGCTTACCTTCTTTACCCACTTGTGCCAGGACAACTCTTAGGCACTCCATCTTCATCACGAGCAAAGTCGATCTTCCCGATTAATTCTTATAGTTGGTGATCAACTCTTTGCATATCTATCACCTTGTGAAGCACTGTTGACCTAATGGTTAGTTGGGCCATAAATGTATGACATAACCGAGGCCCGATCATAGCCATAAGTTGCGCTATGTCTTCGATCATTTTCCAATCCTACTGTATCATAACTATTTTCTACTGAGAGCATCGGCTACTACATTCTCCTTTATTGGATAGTATCGCAGTTCGAAGTCATAGTCTTTTAAGAATTTGACCCATCTTCTTTGTCTTAGATTCAACTCCTTCTGAGAAAATAGGTACTTCAGACTCTTATGGTCAGTGAACACCTCAAACTTGACGCCATAAAGGTAATGACGTCAGATCTTCAAGGCATAAACCATTGCAACCAACTCCAAATCATGAGTCGGATGATTTCGCTCGTACTCCTTTAATTGACGAGAAGTATAAGCGACCAACCTTTCATTTTGCATCAATATACTGCCTAACCCAACCTTCAATGCATCAGAGTAGATGGCGAAGTCGTCCGCATTATTAGGCAGAACGAGAACTGGTGCTGATGTCAGCCTAGCCTTCAGCTCTGGGAAACTCTTCTCATAGCTTTTAGATCATATATATTTGACTCTCTTTCGGGTCAACTTGATTAGTGGCGCCGCTAGAGATGCGAACCCCTCGATAAAGCGGCGGTAGTAACCAACTAACCCTAAGAAACTTTGAATCTCAGTGGAAGATTTAGGAGTCTCCCCTTCCAATACCGTCTGAATTCTTCTCAAGAAACAACATGCTCTAGTTTGTCGAGTTGATTCCTTGGCACAGACACCCACCATAAGTCTGCTCTCTCCTATAGCATGTATGCCGTCAGACTAGTCTTATCCTCATTCGTACACCGGATGACCCAGCAAATCTCTTTCGATCTCGCGGAACCAGTTTTTTTTCAACCATGATTGGCTCGCTCTCCCCCTTAAAAGTGGATGGAGACATCCGTCGAAATCTCTCCATTATGGTCACCCCTCCTACTATGGTCTAAAATGTAATTATACGATTAAGTTTTCGTCATAACAACCTACTAGTTCAAGTCTTTTAAAATGTGGATTAAGCTGATGACTATTTATGTAAATCTTCAACCACAGTGGCTCTGATACCACTCTATGTGACGCCCCGACTCGTAAACCCGATCCAATCGTAAAGACTCACGTCAGATCCTGATCGAAACGTCACAGTGGGACAACCCAAACGGTACAATTACGGTAGAGAATGGGCTTGGCTATAAAGCTACTGCCAGGAGGTAATATCATTAAGGGCTGAGATGAACCGATATTCCGACGTTGCATTAAAAATCAGCATCTTGATTAGCTCCCCCTCCAGAATGTGCCCTGGGACTTGCGCGGCAAGGTGGCGCCAGCGATCAGCAAAGGTCGAGAACTCCTCATCAGGCCTCATCATTTCATGGGCCAGATCCACAACAGAGAACTTGGGCCCAACTTGGTCTTGAAACTGCTGAATGAACTTGTCTTGCACTTGAGCATGGAATAAAAAGTCAATACTTCTCTCTTCAGGCCAGGGTCAAAGAGAAGAGACGACGGTGCAGCATGGCTTCGCCCCGAACTAAGAAAGAGCCCCCCCTTCGCGTTCTGCGAACTGGATAGTTTATCTCCCAAGATTTTAGGAGATAGAGTCCACCAAAATTTGAGTACAATAGATCAATCTCGAGATAATATGAAGGGTAAGAGCCCAAAGAAGATAGAATATGAATTGGTGGAGTAATCTCGAAGATATTAGCCCTGGAAGGTGGTCCCTGAGCCTTGTGAGTGCAAAAAATAGAGTCATGTTCATATAAAAATTGCAAAAGTCCTGAATGTTCAAATCTGAGATAAACACCCAAAATAGGGCTCTAGATTGATAAATCTCATGGATAATAGTGAGAATAAGAGTCCTTAAGAGTTAGGGTCAATCCGGAAGCTTCCTCTTGAAGAGAATGGGTCGAACAAGGGTTCCAAGGAGTCCCACGGCGAAGAAATCAGAGTTCAGGACGTTCAGCACTCTTTGTCTGGCAAACGATCTATCGCATGACCGCCAGGGATGAAAACGGTCTAGGAAGGGCCGCAAGGCTCCACCAAATGGTCTAGGGGGCAACCGCAAGGCTCCAGGGGTGAAACGGGAGATTCAAGACAGGTTTGGGGCCTAACAGTCTAGTGATGACCATTTTTAATGGCCTAGCGGTCTTCCCAGGACCGCTATGCTGATGGGGAAGAAAAAATGGGTAGGCTTCATGCCACTTTAAACATTAGAGCATATCTCGAAAGTAATGTAGAAGTAGAGAAAGTGATAGAAGAAGAAAATGTAGATAACTGAAAGATTAACAACTTTCATGAAGAGAGAAATATGAAAAGATGATCAGAAGAGGGAGAAAATGGGGCAAGAAGATGGGAAAAATGTTGGGTCTGCGGGTAAACAACGCAGTTTGCTGGAAAAATGCAAATAACTTTAAATAGGTGCAGAATTGACTAATGGCGTAGAAGAATAAATTGTAAATCTTGAAAAAATGAGCTCATTTAAATCCTTTAAGCCTAATTAATGCTTTAAATAATTCTATTTAATTTCTGAAAAATTTCAGAAAATTATTAGAAAAATTTCAGGGGTGCTACATGCAATAACATCCCATCGGCTGCCACGAAACCCATACCCATCATCCGCGATGCCTCCTCTTCCTGCTAGCCAACGACCAAGAAACCAACCTCCCCACCTGCCAGACCTCCGACATGCCTCCTCCCATACTCCGCCCTTCCACTAGAGAACAAACCTTGGCCGCGCTCACCGCGCCAGCCACCAGAATAACCCAAACACATCTCATCCACTCCAACCGAGGTTTGAGGAGCTCCGATTGAAACTCCCCCGCCTCCGAGTAGTCCTTCCCAGCCATCGACACCTGCTTAAACGCCACACTTACTTGGAACCTCCATCTCCTGCCTTCGAGCCACACTTGCCCGAACGACCTCCGCGTAGGACCGACCAAGTGTCGGCCTTCTCAGCCGGCAGAACCTCTGGGTGTGGCCAAAGCACCCACATCGGTAGCAGGTGATCCCTCTCAAGCCAAGGGAAAATGACCCCCTACCTCCGTGAGCAATCGCCCGGGGGAGACGATCTCTACCCGAAGAATGAAAGCCTCCGGGGACAACCTCCGACGTGGGACCGCACCAGGAGGCCATCCCCAACGAAGCACCCTCACCCCGGAGTCTCTCTCACTAGAAACCGCTAGAGAGAGGGAGAGATCATCTCAATGTTGTCCAATTTAATAATCCACCTGGCTCACCCTCTAAAACTCTGTAAACCCGGTCCAACCCAATTCCACTCATGCTATCAGGCTCTGGTAAACAGTAATTCTTAATAACAATTTCTTTTCCCTTTTAAATTGGTTTATTATGGCTAATGTAATGAGGTTGAGTACAGAGGTGTGGCAACTACAGGACGGAGAATGTCCATAAAGAGTATCTTGTCAACAATGGAAAATATCCAGTAAGAGTTGGTCCTTATCGAATTAGGGATCTGGTAGCATATACTAACACTCGTCACAATGAAACATTGAAAATCACATCTGAAAAACACAATGAACAGATCAAGGAATGGTTACATGTATTCCCCCTCATAAAGACAACTTAACAAAAATAATAGGACCAAAATAGATGAATTCACCTCATAAGTTCCTCTTCGCACTTCTTACCAGATGCACTTTTCCTGCAAGGAGAATATCAAAAATCTTTGAGAGCTTACCCCAGAAACACTAACAATGATTTCTTAGGCCAAGAAACAAGAAACCTGCAGACTATGATCTTGTAGGTCGGCCCAAGTGCTAAAGTTAAGTGGCTTGCTACCACTTATCTGAGTGTCGGGGTTGGGACCGACTTGCTGGGGGGTCATTGTAGGACCCAGTTGAGGGACTGGAACCATGGGATAGCCCATGGTTTGGTGTAGATGGGCTGGAATGTACGCGCCCACAATGTGTTCGACAGAATGTTGAACATACTCATGCAAGCCGTATACGCGTGCGATTGGACTCCAAAGCCTGCGGTTGACTGTGTTAGGTCTCCCTTTGACCTTGGGGGTTGTCAGGAGTGTTTCACAGTGGGCTCGTGGCCCTTTTCACTCGGTGCCACGTGGAGTGGCTTAGTGTCAAGGCGCCCCCGGGTTGGCCCGGGGGTGATGTAGGATACGGGCAAAGCCCATATGTGAATGGCCAGAGTTGACTCTGGGTAGTTACTTGTGCCGCCGTGTATGATGGCAAACTAGTCAGGGCCCCGGTAGGGTCCTACGGGGTTGTAGAAGGGGCTATGTAGCCCACATGTGGAAGGTGTTCAGGGAAATGCTCGAACCCTTATTTCTTATCCTTTTACTGGGAAATAGTCCAGGTACAACAAATGCCCTCAATGGGGCATGCGTCGGAGGTGGAGGCGAGGGCGTACGGCCCGTGAGACCTCTATTCTGGGTTGTTGTAGTTATAATTTGACTCTTCATATGCCTTTACTTTGCTGTGTTGTACATGTTAATTTACTAGTGTTCTGACCCTTTTTTGTGTACCCTATCTTGTAGCTATGGAACGCTTTGGTAGAGATGGGTGAGTCTTAAGGCACGTAGCTTGAGAGGAGGATCACTGGGTGCGGTGGACTGATCGACAGATGCCCCCTCTGGGCACACCAGTGATCACTATGGCTGGTGTAGAGCAGTTGGACCGGGGCCATGCGGCAGTGGCTGAGGGTCCGATTGGTGAGAGAGCAGCTAGAGTAGGGGCCGTGGAGGTGGCTAGGATTCTGGAAGTGGACGGTTTGTATAGCTATGACCGGCAGGGAGGCTATCTGTTGGAGTTCCCCCTAGATCGTCACCTGTTTGAGTTCATCCGAAGCTATGTCCCTCCTGGCATGGAGGAGGGTGACTCACAAATTCCAGGGGCCTGTCGTCAGCTTGAGCGGGCTAGTTTGATTGGCAGGGACAACCTATATGGTGTAGCCTTCTACAGCTACCCGAGCTTCTCGGGGGACTACTGGAGACAGTGCCAGTTTCCCAGTGTTGACTGCCTGGGGTTCTTGGTGTGGTGGAGCAGTCTGGAGTTTGAGTTGGGCCGATAGGCCCTGCTAGTTGGGATTTGCACGGTCACCACCGCACAGAGACAGAGGGGACTGCTGGATTGGTGCTGGAGCCCGTTGGTTTGCAGTATGCTGGGGAAGGCTATGATGATCACAGCATGCTGGATGGAGTCATGTGACAGACTGTCACTAGTCGGTACAGTGGTAAGGTGGTGATCCCGTACTACCGCCAGGGTGCTACTGAGTGGCTGATGGGGATCGTCCACCACTACTCGGTGTTGCTAGATCGAGCTGGAATCAGGTACACGATGATCGCCACTTTGTATGCATACCCGTGCTACACCGGACAGCTACAGGGCTTGGTAGAGCGTTTCAACCGCCGGTGGAATACAGTGGCAACAGCGGAGAAAGAGACCACACTGGACTTATGGTCTCTATTCAGGATCTCTAGATTGCCGATCAGCGGCGAGGGATACGAGGAGGTAGTGCTGGATGACCTCCACCGCAGCCATACTGATGGACTGGGAAGATACCGAGTGCCTTACAGTTATTAGTACCTCATGAAGACCTAGAGAGATTTAGCCCTGGCGGGGAGAGAGAGAGTTGCACAGACTCCCCGAGTGCCACTGAATGTATGGGTCCGCCACTTCTACAACTAGCTATTTTGTTTCTACCTGGAGTTTGCCAGGGATCAGACTCCATGGGAGGAGTACACTGAGGTGGAGCTACACTTTCAGAAGTACTCCAGATATGTGTATGCACCACAGGAGGCATGGAATCCCCATGGTATGCCAGATGTGACACATCTTGTGGCGTACCTGGCATATTGGCTGGCGACTTTTATAGTTCCCCATGGGAAGGATGGGCTCTTGAGAGCTGAGTTGTTGTGGCCAGCTTGCTTGTTGGCCGAGGGGAGACAGTTGGCCTTAACTCCTGCTGCACTTGCCAACATCTACTAGGGACTCAGAGTTCTGGCGACACACTCAGTGCCGAGGGAGAGGAGTATACTCCTGCCGACCCACTATCTCGGTGTGTGGGCCGGGCTGCTATTCCCGGGGCTAGTGACGCGAGGGACCGTGGCAAACCCGATGGCACCACTTCTGTTTAGTTTCACCGAACAGCCGATTGGGATGCAGAGGCACAGCTGGAGGGGGCTAGGAGAGCCCTTTGCTACCTGCTCGCCCGGGGCGAGGAGGGGTTACCATTTGACAATGCCGTGAGAGACTGCGATCTTTTTCTGGGGTATTCTGGTGGAGGGGCAGCCAGCGCCCACTCCGATCAGGGGGCAGCCGACGCAGGGCCACTGACTGATTAGATAGTGAGCACCCGGTCGACAGTGTTGACGTTGCACCGATCGGCGATGACTTCCTTGGAGCCGTACTAACCGTATCGATTTGCCAGGAACTTTAGGTATGACTAGGGGATCCCGCCGAACATGGAGTTCCCTCTGACGGGCAGGTAGTACAGGGGCAGGGACAGCCACCTACTCGCAGTAGCCTGGTAGGACTTTTACTGCCGTCGGGAGCCAAAATGATTCCCGATGTCAAGACAGGGATGTCGGGGGTGATTTGACGTGTACTATGCTAGATGGTGGTTCGAGCACAGTCACCTCTACCGACAGAAGGCCTCCGCGATTAGGAAGGCAGAGGAGAGTCGCTTGCTGAGGGAGGATCTTCCTCCTATTGCGTTGGATGAGGGGTATCTGAGGACTCGTGTTGCTCGGATCCACCGAGAGATCGAGCGAGTTGTAGGGCGGTGGCCCCGGAATGGCCGGGGTTCATCTTCTGGGAGCCAAAGCAATAGAGGGGCATTGAAGCCCCTGAGGCAAGCGTCGACAGCAGCGACTAGAGTGAAGGTGTCTCGACCGAGGGCACCTAGGGCCTGATGGGCTCAGTTCTTGGCTGATTGTGGCCTCCAGAGTAGAGGGTCGCTGGACTGGGAGCTCCCGCACGGGAGCTTTGCCGATACAGCGGTCGATGACTGGAGACGGCACATCGCTCATGCAATTGGGTCAGCTGGACCTGTGGAGTTCATGTCCCGAGTTGAGTGCGCACACACTCTATGGGATATTCGGGAGGCCATCACGATGGCGGCCCGGGCATTGGCGTTGGGGTTGGAGCAGTTGGTGCCCTTACCATCGATCCCCTTTGGGGTTCCAGGTTAGGCTTTCCTCCTTTAACCTGCCCGCACCCTTTGATTTTGTAGTTTTTGGGTATGGAACTGAGGCATTGTATAATGCTATGTTTGTCGGCAGGTTCTGCGATAGAGGGGGATCAGCCCTCCATGGAAGCATCCTCAGGGGGTGAGGATGAAAGCTTGCAGCTTAGGCGGAAACCGGTTCGTAGTCCAAACGGACCCCGGTCGACACGTGGGAGGTACCGACGGGATGGGCTCGACACGAGGGTTTAATTGCACGTCCATTTCTCTGGATGTCATTTCTTCTTATTACTTTCTGTTCTATGCTTATTACCTGTTCTGTGCTTATTACCTGCTGCATCATTACATCATTTGGCCGAGGGACCTCCTCCCACTACACTCTTAGGATCCATCACCCTCTCTTGGAATTAGAAAGACCCTCCAATTGAGCATTCCATCTCATTGGATTGGCATTTCTTTGTCCAAGACCTCCATAAGCTCTCGCACCCGTGGATTCCTTCACGAAAGCTAGACAGGTTGTACCTTGAAGTATCCAGGTGTTTAGTTGGCCAAATCGTGATTGAGAGAGTGAAAACTTAGGCTAACCTAGTGAAATATTCAAACTACAACTTAGAGTGTAAAACCTCACTGTGCACCTATATTTAAAACACCCCTAATCTGAGAGAACCTCTAAAAACTGTGCGTATAAAGCATCACAACTTCTCTGTAGTGTCATCTGCTTCAGTGCTTGCAACCTACTTGTTTGACTGCAGTTCCATTTAAAATTTATCTTCTCTGCAGTTCCATTTAAAATTTATCTTCTCTTTCAACTACAGTTCCTATGAATCCGATTCATTTTCATCAGTCACTAAAAATATGATGCTCATGTCAGGAAGAATTCTTAAGATGGCTAATTTGGAGCAATTTCAAGAAGAGGGAGAGGCTAGTCAATTTGATCAGGCCGTTGAGTTCTCCCAGCAGCAATTCCACACAAAGGGTAGCTATGTCCCTGCTCAATATTCTCCCTCTCAATATCAACCTTTCAGCTATCCGGGAGACCATGCTCCCATTCATTGCCTTACCCCTCAGCACCAAATCTCTCAGGTTTATATGGTTGATACTAATCAAGGGGGGGATCCTTCCTCTCAAGTGCAACCCACTCAATCTACATCCGGGGAAGCTCCCCCTTCTCTTAGCACGGATGACCTTATTAATGTTCTATCTCAGCTGGATGAGACATAGCTCCAAAAGGTCCAGGAACCTTAAAGGGGAAATCTGTCCCTTCTTCCACCTCTAATCCCCTCTAGGCCACGGGTGGCCTCCAAATTAACTCCTCCAGTGACCAGGCTATCTGCCAAGGGAACCCATCTAGTTTTCCTTCACGTCCAATAACCCCTGTCCCTGCTGTGGTGGGCTATTCTTTTGCTAAGCCACAAAACTCGTTAGCTCCCTTATTCTTGAGAAATCCCATGCCTAATCAATTCCCTTTCGAACAAAATATAATTTCATTTCAAATATAAGTTCATTACAACTTGGACTCCAACTAAAAGACTCAATAAAAGAAATTTACAATGGACTCATTTTAGACTAACTAAACTTGACATAGGACTTACAAGGAGCATCTAAGTGGTTGGGTTCTCTTCACTCTTTCTCTTGCCCATCTTGGTCGCATTCATCCTCATTATTACTTGAAAAATATGAAAAAATATTGGGTGAGCAAACGCTCAGTAGGTCTTATATCTCACGCTCCAAGCTAGCTTTAAGTAATTAATAGTTTAATATGAATATGCAGAACATGCAAGGTACGATAATCAAGAAGTATAATGTCACGAGATAGTTCAATAATTTCGGAGATGATTCAATAACTATAGAGGTAATAGATAAGACAATAATTTCAAGAACAATAGAGCCAATAGACTGGACAATAAATTCAAGAACAATCATGATGAGACATTAACAATCATTTCAATAAGATGCTCGCTTTCACAATAGCACATTTGTAAGACTTGGCCATATGTAAAATATGAATTCAAACATTCGAGTCATGAACATGTCAATCTTTTGTGGAAATGTCACAGATCAATCTTACTTTTCGTTGGTGCAATGTCACACCCGATCATTCATGATATCGGCACACGTTTGGACTTTGCCTCATCCATGGGATCAGATCTGGACCCCATCACTTTTCATTCTAGCATTGAGTATCAATTTTGTTGGACCCATATCCCCTTTTAAGTCCTAGACTAATTCCGCGTCATTTAATGGCCAAAAGAATTTTAAGGATCAAGTCACGTAGGAACATTAAGATAGATTCACAAAATAGAGATTTCAAGGACAGAACTTTGGACAAGATGACATGGTGATAAATCTCACATGAAAATCGAGACATTTATGAAACTGGAAAATTGGCGTCTAATCAGGCTGCTATCATATACAGAAATAGCGTCCGCTGTGGCGGTCACCAATTCTGTGAACAGAACAGGCACGAAGAAATAGCATCCATTTAGGTGGTCGCTAATTCAATTGGCGTTCAATGTCCTGGTTGCCAATTCAGACAGAGATATATTTCTCATAGAACACTATAAACAACACTCTATGATGGCTAGGGTGTCATATTTCTTCAGAGTGACATGACAATCAGGGTTCTAATATTTTGATGGTACAACCTACTCGGTTGTCTTGAGGGAATCTAAGGCTAGCGGTGACTTACAGAGGTCACAATAAAGAAAGTACCAGTCTGAAGGAAGAAATATCTCGTGGAGGGTCCAATCATCACCGAACACATTGAATAAAAGGATGTGTGATAATAGAGCAAGCATGTTGTGACAAAAGGTGTATTATATCATCAAAATCGTAGGAATGCAACATATCGACATTGGTTGAGTGCCGAAGTAAAGATTAGTTTATTCACTAACGGGGATGAAAGGTCCACATTAACGAGATACTGACCGGTCTTGCCGATGATGACAAGGGTCAGAACTAGTTTGTTCATCGACATTGGTTGAATGTCGAAGCAAAGATGGTTTATTCATTAACGAGAATGAAAGGTCTGGGTTAATGAGATACTGACCGGTCTTGCCAATGATGACAGGGGTCAGAGCTGGTTTGTTCATCGACATTGGTTGAATGCCAAAGCAAAGATAGTTTATTCTTTAACGAGGATGAAAGGTCCAGATTAATGGGGTACTGACCGGTCTTGCTGATGATGACAAGGGTCAGAGCTGGTTTGTTCATCAACATTGGTTGAATGCTAAAACAAAGATGGGTTTATTCATTTATGGGGATGAATGGTCCGAGTTAATGGGATACTGTCTGGTCTTGTCGATGATGACAAGGGTCAGAGCTAGTTTGTTCATTGACATTGGTTGAATGCTGAAGTAAAGATGGTTTATTCATTAACGAGGATGAAAGGTCTGGGTTAATGGGATATTGACCGGTCTTGCTGATGATGACAAGGGTTAGTGCTGGTTTATTCATCATCACTGGTTGAATGCCGAAGCAAAGATGGTTTATTCATCGATGGGGACGGAAGGTTCGAGTCGACAGTTTAAGAGAACCAGCTCTCCAGTAGGACTTGTGGTGGATATCCTATCTGAAGTTCCAGCAGGTGAAGGTAAAGAGGAACTTTTAGCTACCACGTTACTGACTTAAGCGCCCTTTCGGGTTTTTGCCGAAGCCAACCCCGTCTTACTTTTACCCACTCGCCCTTTCGGGTTTTCATGTGACGGGGTACCCGATTTTGCCTGTGGCGCCCTTTCGGGTTTTCACCACAACTGAGTTATAGCCATTTTTGCCCTTGTTCTAGATATTTGAACAACACTAGTGAGGCACCTCTATTTTAAGCTTCATTCATTTTTTTCTTTTTTTCTTTTTTTGGAACATAATAACGAGCTGGCATATGATGCTTCATTCTGACCATTTGGTTCATGTGTGTGGTAGCGAGATGTGGTTATTGGCTAGGGCGCGAAGTCTTGCACCGAAGAAGATAGTATTCATTGGCAAGAAAGTAATGCCAATGCAAGGAAAGCTTTATGCACTGATTCAGATGTAAGGTCTGTAATGGCGAATTTGTGACCTCCGCTAGATGCATGCCTAGGACTGTTTACATTTTGCTTAGAGTATTCACTTGGATTTCCGCATAAGTCACATAGTTTAATTTGTTTACCTAAGCTTTAATTAGTTTCTAAATTTGGGGGCGGATCTATTCACCCCCCCCCCCCTCTAGACCGCCATTCCACTTGCACATCACTGCGCCAGGCGATCTACAATCTCGGCTACTAGCTGAGCCACGAACGGTCCTCCCTCCATGACCCTTTTGAGAAGAATCTAGGGGGAGCAGCACCGGAATTCATTCCGAATGGACAGAGTTGCCAATGCTCGGCAACATTCATAGACGGAGGGCTAGAGGGAGAATCACCCCTGTTGAGGGACAAGACTCCTCCCTAGATGGGTCGGCACCGGGACGTCCCCCTCGGGGGTTCCCAAGCTCGGGGCTGCGGCACTTGGCTCGATCGGGATTCCTGGATCAACCTCTTCCCCTCTACCCGCCTCGTTGGGCTCGACAATGGTCCCCTTGGTCGAAGCCAACACCTTCGGCGGAGGGATCGGTGATGCCGAGTGACGGGCATCCTCGGTTGAAGACTTCTCAGCCATGCAAGAAACCTTCGCCTTCTTTTACCTGCTCCGCTCGGTGGTCATTGCCTTCATCAAGGCCAACATTAGTCGTTCCTTGGGGTCTTTATGCTTGGACCCCCGTTGCTCTGGCTCCCCCTCGAGAAGGATCTGCTTGCCTTTGTCTAGGGTAGAGGAGGGGCCTTCGGCGACTAGAGGGGCGTCTTGGGTAACTGCCCCCACTTGTTCTTTGACTTTAAGTTCCGCAGGCGTTTGATGACCCCCGTCAGTGCCGCAGAAAGGATCTGTCGATCAAAGGAGGACTATCAGGAGAAGACTTGGTAAGATGATACATGTAATTAAGCGTCCAAAATTCTTACCCCTGGGAAGCAGCGGGAGGCGACTGTAGCACTGGAAATTGGCCTCAGACATCAGCTCTGCGGTCGACCGCCGATGACCCTAAAGAATCTTAATCTCCTCCTGGATCTCCAAGGAGACCGTCGAATGCTTCGCAGGGAATATGGATTGATAGTTCGACAGAATGAAAAAATTCCAACTGGAATCTTTGTTGAACCCTACCCAAAAATATTGGGTCTTCCACCCCTTATGCTAGGAATCCCGAGGGGAGAGGGTAATGCAACGCATCCCTCTCCTGGCCTGAAGGTAAAAGAAGTCCTTCCCGGCATGGGTATGCTCCTTCAGCTCATAGAAGGTGTGAAAGAGGTCAAGAGATGCGGCGAGGTCGTGTGGAATTTAACAATCAGTTGTCAAGGAAGAACTGCAAGGCAATATGAATTAACTATCAGAAAGTTGATGCAGAGTGGCAAGCAATAAGAGAGAAAGCTCCAAATGCAAACAAAGGATGAATGAGTTTCTGATCAATCAACAGTGATGGCAAGGCATAGCAGGATATATCAAATCACATCAACAATCAGTCATACATCCAGGTATGGTACTTGGTGGAGGTTCTCCTCACGCAAGAGGTGAAATTTCAGATAGGCGTAACCTATCCTTCCAGCCACGCCTTTTTATATACCTACTAGATGAGAGACTTGAGCATGGATAATAGATGAACAATTTAGATATTGAAAAGCATGCATCCCTTGGGCGTTCCTATGCATTCATCTAATCAACGAGCAAGTTGGAATTGAAAACACACACAGGGTGCAAAATCAATCACACGGGGTGCAAAATCAATCACATAGGACAGAGGTTTTTAGGTGGCTCGGTTTTCACCTACATCCACCCCACACTTAGACCAGAGTGTGGCTTATTGCTAACTCACACCTTGAACACCACTGATCCCCAGTTTTGGGGATAAAAATCCCTACACACTACTGAGCCTTACAGCTTGCTGTCCGAGGAACACCCTCGCCTGCTGAGCACCACAGCTTGCTCCGTTGATTCACAGCTTATAATGAAATTCAAAGTGAAAATGAAGAATCCAAAGAAAGTAGAAACAGAAAAGAACAATGTAGCTCTCAATAGAGCAATCTGACTCTGGATCTGATCCAGAAGTCAGAATAGAGCACTCTCGCCGAAACTCTTCTTCCTCTCGCACTTTCTCCAGCACTTTATTTTTCTCAGAACTGACTCTCTTTCTTTTTCTCACTCTCTAACTCTCTCTTCTCCTCTTCCATTCTTATTCTGCACGCTTCTCTAATCTTCTGCCCTTCTTCTTGTATAATATTGATCGAAGGAGAGCCTTTTATAAAGCTTCAGTTTTGGGTTCCCACGGGCTCACGCTTCGGGCGTGTGGAAAACTCATTCCTACCAAGAGGATTCTGGAAGAACCTTTCCACATTTTGGGTGCAGATGGTATGATGATCCATGTGGCAGAATATCAGAATGGTATTTGCCTTGGATCACATGCTAATCATTGGCTCACTTAATCCCCACGAGCTCATGCTTCAGGCGTGACTTGAAGTCTTCATGTGATAGTTGATGCCGTCAGCATCTTATGTCTTCCAGGTGTTCGACCAATCAACCTGGGTTGTTAAGTAAAGAGATATCAATCATAATCAAATGATGAGAGATGGCCCTCTTCATTCCTTGTTCTAAGACTTTAGATGCCTCTAGGGTTGCTCGATTATTCTTCTCTAGTGTAGTGAGCCAATTCGGACTTCCTAAGTCCATTGTGTTAGATCGAGATGTCCGGTTCACTAGCTACTTTTAGAAGATCCTATGGCATTTGTTGGGCACTCAGCTCAAATTCTCCACAGCTTACCACCTCCAGACTGACGGGAAGATCGAGGTAGTTAATAGAAGTTTGGGAAATCTGTTGAGGTGCTTGATTAGGGAATGCGAGAGGGATTGGGATCTTATTTTGCCCTTGCCAAGTTCGCATATAATGACTCAATCAATAAGTCCATGGGCATGAGTCCATTTGAGATAGTTACAAGGTATAAACCTAGGAAGCCAATGGATCTAGTTCCCTTACCTATGCATGCTAGAGTGTTAAAGTCTGCTGAGTCATTTGCCGAGCATGTTAGGAGTTTGCATGATGACATCTTTCGCCACATAGAGACCAGCAACACACGATATAAAGAGTTGGTCGACGCTCATAGACACCCCTGCGAGTTCCAAGAGGGCGATTACATCATGATCAAGGTTAGACCTGAATGGTTTCTCACTGGGACCATGAAGAAACTACATGCTTGTGGTGCTAGCCCCTTTCAAGTGTTGACGTGAGTTGGGTCCAATGCATATGTTGTTGACTTGCCAAAGGACTATGGTATTTGTTCCACATTAAATGTCTCAGATTTAGTCGCTCATAGGGACCCAGTAGTGATTCCTAGTGAGTTGTTCAGGCCTTCTCCACCCCTTGTAAGTAACCCCTCCCTTGAGAGCCCACTTTTAGCCCTGTCACCTCCGCAGCGTGAGTGTATATAGTGTATACTAGATGACCAAGTGATGACCACTAGGAGTGGCGCATATCAGCGCTACTTCGTGCGTTAGAGGGGACGACCCACATCCAATGATATATTGATGACCTGGGCAGAGCTAGAGAGGTTAGATCCAGACTTACTGGAGTGGCACTTGAGCGACAGAGACCCTTACTAGACGGGGTTGAGTTCTTCCCACCAAGGGAGAGTTGGTGAGGACACACGAACTAGAGATCGGCGCGATGCGACAGAGCCTCACTACAAGACACGTGGACCTGTTCGGGACTTGCAGGCTTCCTTGTGGCTTGGAGATGACTTGGAGATCTAGTCTAGAGCTTGGGAGTTTTTATTCTCTACATTATGGATCTTTTGTAGGCCAATTGGAGTTCTATTAGTGACATAATTGGGTTTACTTGGTTAATAGGGGTTAATGAGCCTGTACCAAGAAACATGAGTGAACCCCCTAGCCTCATAAGGGACATTATGCCACGAAATGAAACTCATAATCGGGGTAATTCATGACTGTGGGGAAAGGGGGTTACATCAACAAAACGCGACAGTTGCATGCGGAAAAACAAAAAGAAAACGCAGAACGTATTCCTTCTGGATTTGGGAAAGTCCGGATATCACACTGATGTTTGTGAGCCCCTGGCCTCCGATTGAGGAGTTGGCTGAGGCCAGACTTCAGAATCACGATGCTGCAACTTAAGATGTGTAAAACCATTGGTGCAGGAACGGGGAAGGGGAGAACGAATGGATCATCTATTCCCCCATCTAAAAGTGTCCAGAAATCACATCCAAATATAGATGCTTCTCCAGCGGCCATTAGGGGTTTCAATCATCGTGAACCACAAAGGAAGAGATGACCAATGTCTGTGGCCACACAGGGCAGTTTATTCGGCCTGGGATATACCCTAGTAGCCATGTAATCATGGAGAGAGGGAAGGAAATGAGCATACATACACTGTAGAAAGGGTGAGAAATATAATAGATAGGACAGATGATACCGAGAACCATTCCCATTGCTCTTATTGATTCCCAAAAGAAGTTACATGACGCTATACTCGAAGGAACAAAGCAAAAGAAATTACAGAAAAAAATACGAGAAAGAGGAAGGGGAGGGGAAACATCTGTAGCCCGTAGGTGGCCTTGTGTGGTGGGAGACCCACCTTCGCACTGCAGCAATAACACTCTAATCTCCCTGCTTCCCTTGCTCTCTATTCTCCAGAGTTCGCAGGCTTTCTGTCGTTCTCTTTTTTTTTGTTCTATGTTGGAGTTTCTCTGCTCTCACGTATCTCCCTTCACCCTCCGTGTTCGCTTCTACCTTTACTCGACTGGAGCTTCCTCTTGCTTCTTCTCCAAGCTTTCTAACCTCTCAATTTTTTTCTCATCCCCCTTTTTTTTGGTTGCAGCAGTCGCTTTTTATAGAGGAGGATGGCTCATGCTTAATACGGCATGAGTTTTTGCGCGCCGAAAAATCGGCCTTGGAACATTTTTATGCGTCGGTTTACTGTGGTGCCAGATTAAAGCGTGCCACGCCAATTTAGGGCTTCTCCCTCCCATTTCCAGCATCTTTCGGCCCATTTACTTGTCTAGGCCCATTTTGTACTTATTTTCTTCTTTTGTGAGGGTTGGCCAGTCGACTGACTTGCCTTAATGTTCGGACTTCTGATTGTTTCTTCGGGGATGGTCATGAATATTCTTCCGAGCTCTTGGGTCTTGCTTTTTTTCTACACACTTCGGCAGCAGCCTTCTTTTGTGGAAGAAGACACTATTATAAAGAGCAGAAAACCCATTTTTTGATATAATCTTTATCCATAGGGAAATTTTGTCATTGGTCCACTTGTGTCAGAGAATATTCTATCCCTGGAGTCATCTGGAAATGAGCCTGCCATCCTGAGATCACGTGTCAATCATTGCACGAAGACACTCCAAGTGAACCTTACGTGTTCGGGTTGTGTTCTGAACTGGCGACCTATTTGTCACCCTTAACAAGCCATTTTTCACACTTACACACCTATTTGTCAGCATTGGCAAGTTATTTTTCACCCTTATTCTGTAGCTAAAAGTCCTTCTTCAGCCTTCAAAAGTTCGTTGCAAATGGAGTCGACTCTAAAGAGTCATCGTGTCAACTCTCCTTCATCGTCCTTCAACACTTCAGGCTAGTTATCTATTTTTCAGTCTTATCATCTATTTTTCACCCTTACAATCTATTTGTCACCCCTATTGTCTACTTGTCACCCTTATCTATCATTTGTCACTGTTGCTGAGCCATTTGTCACCCTTGTCCGCTTGAGCCATTGCCTTTACCTTTTTCCTCTTGGTTTTCAGCCGTCGCCTTTATCTATTTGTCACCCTTCTCCTTCTATTTGTCACACTTGTTTGCCTTTTCTCCTTTGAATCTATTTGTCACCATTAGCATGATATTTTTCACCGTTAAGGCCCTATTTGTCACTACTAAGGCTCCATTTGTCACCCTTACTCCACATTGATTTCCTTGAGTTGAACTAGATGAATCTTGACTATGATTTCGACTCTTGACTGAAGTTGAGTTGACTGAGGTCAACTATTGACTAATTTTTATCTTTGACTTCTGGTGACATCTTGACTGACTTTGGGTCAGTTTGATGTTGTTGACTTTGATTGAGTTAATCTTGACCTGGTCAACTTGAAGTTGTTGCCTTTGACCAAAGTCGACCTTGACTCTGCTTCTCACTTCTGCTGGCATGTTGATTGGTTGATCTTGACCTTTGATTGATTGCGTTGACCCTTGTTTTGCACTGTGTTGATGCTGCTCTAGCGTTCTTTAACGTTTTTAGTCTTTCGATCCATTATTCACCGTTAATTTGTTATTTTTCACCCTTGAGCAGCCATTTGTCACCGTTGGGCATTTATTTTTCACCCTTAATCTGTCACTAAAGGTTCAACTTTTCTTTCCTTTGGCTTCAACGAGACCGAAGTCGACTCGATAGTCTTTGGAGTTGACTTTCCTTCTGGGCCTTCTTTGAATTCCGCACAAAGGACTCTTATGAGCTCAGGAATGGGATCTTATTCTAAATTGTGGCAGACGCCAGATAGAAGGTACTTCTCCGATGCCTGTCCATTGAGGAGGCCCGGGGGGTCATGAGGGAGGTCCACACCGGAGCAATCGGTGCGCACCAGGTGGGGCCGAAAATGAAAATCAAAATAAAGAAGCTTGGCTATTACTGGCCGACAATGTTTGATGACTGTTGAAAATATGCTAAGTCATGTCAGAAGTGTCAGGAGCACGCCACGATACCCAGGAGGTCGCCCGTGCCGCTGCATCCCACGGTGCCCAGCTGGCCGTTTGCTCAGTGGGGGACAGACGTCGTAGGCCCGTTACCTGCCTCATCCACGGGCTGCAAGTACATCTTGGCAGCAACTGACTATTTCTCCCGCTGGGCAAAAGTTGTCGCTTTGAGGGAGGTCACCGGGAAAATTGTCACCAGGTTTATCCGCCGCAATATCATATTTTGGTTTGGCACCCCTGACCGAATTGTCTCGGACAATGGCAGCCATTTCCGTTACCAGAAGTTATACCGCCTGGCGGAGAAGTACAAGATCGACTGGAGAATGTCGACTCCTTACAACCCGCAGACCAATGGTTTGGCCGAAGCCTTCAACAAGACTCTTTGTACCCTCTTGGCCAAGATTGTTAGCTCCAACAAGAAAGACTAGGAGGAGAAGATGTACGAGGCGCTGTGGGCGTATCGGACTGTATACAAGACCCCGATGGGCTGCTCACCTTTCTCCCTGGTGTATGGATCGGAGGCGATCGTCCCTATCGAATTGGAGATACCCTCCCTCAGGGTCGCTATCCAGCATGGGCTGGTCCCTCGAGGACAGACGAACGCCGAGCGGAGATTTGAAGAACTCTCCAGTGTAGAAGAAAAGTGGCTCCGAGCCTAATAGAACATTCAGGTTTATCAAGCCCAAATGGCCCACGCCTTCGACAAGCTTGTCAAAGGGCGCGAATTCAAGAAAGGTGACCTCGTCATGGTCAAGAGAAGAGATGTTATAGCCGCCAACCCCAAAGGCAAGTTGAATGAAAACTGGCTCGGGCCCTACGTGGTCCAGAAAGCCTATGAGGGCGGAGCCTATGTAATCGTCAACCACTGTGGAGAAATTTAGTTCCCGCCTCTTAACAGAAGGCACTTAAGGCTATACCATGCCCCGGTGCCCCCGTTCAATGAATAGAATTACCCGTTGCCCCGTCCTGGGGACGGATTTATACGATTGTCATCTGGGTGGCTCGATTGCTGCTCGTGTCATCGACGAAAAAGGGGAAGTCAAAAGAACAAGAAAAGAGAGGAAGAGAAAAGAAAAAAGAGAAACAAGGAATAAAAGAGAGAGAACTAGGGGGGCAGCCTCCCCAAACATCGGATTATGGCCATACCGGGTCGAATATTTCAAGAGACAAATAAACCCCATCGGCCCTGCCACCTCGGTGACGCCGATGAATAGACACCTCACCCAGACCTTACGTCTGGATGGGGAAATAAACCTTTCCTTGTGTCAGCACCAACCCGGTGTTGACGAACATTTCAAGAGACCAAATAAACCCTGTCGGCTTCACCACCTCGGTAACGTCGATGAATAGACACCTTACCTGGACCCTACGTGCGGGATAAGGGAATAAACCCTTCTTTGCGTCGGCACTGGCCCAGTGTTGACGACTACTCGAAGAGGCGAATAAACCTTGTCAGTTCCGTCACCTCGGCGACGCTGACGAAGAGACACCTTACCTGGACCCTACGTTCGGGATAAGGGAATAAACCCTTTCTTGCGTCAACACCGACCTAGTGTTGACGAATGCCCCAAGAGTCGAATAAACTACGCCTGGCTCTGCCACCGCGGCGACGCCGAGGAGCGAACATCTCGCCCGCAACCCTTTGACTTGAGCCTTTCGTTCGGGTCATTTGGGCCAATAAGCTCCTCTCTCCGTCCCTTCGGGCGGCGAACAACCCTGTGACTTGAACCTTCCGTTCAGGCCACTCGAATCAATAAGCTCTTCTCTCCGTCCCCTCGCGCGACTAATATTCCCCCGACTTGGACCTCCCGTCCGAGTCATTCCCATCGACGAGTTAGCCCTTGTCCCTTTAGGCAACGCGTGCATCCCTTTGACCTAGGGTTCTTCATCCCGATCGGCCTACTTCACGGGACTACTCGGTGGCGCCACGAGGCTCGCATGGTGGAGTGATCCCCTCGACTCTCCTCTAGGGAGACGAGCACTCTCCTGTGCCCCTCCGTATGCCCGACCGGAGCATCCTCAGGCTGAGCCGTCGATGCAGACCCGCCTCGTCAAGGAGCAGAAGAAGAAAGGAAAATGAGGGAGAAGAAAAGAAAAAGGAAAAGGAGAAGAGAACAGATTCGCGGGCCTTTGCCCCAAAAAAATGTATACCAATGTTTCTTTTCCATTTCAGAATAAAAGGGGTACATTTGCTACGGGGCATACCCTTGAGCTACACGTCAAAAAGGGGAGACGGAAAGAGGAAGAGGGGAGCACGGGATACATTGCGAGGTCCGGGGGTGGTGGTGTTCAGTCAATTCCCCAGAAGATATCCTCAAGGGGGAGGATGCCGATGTAGGCGAAGCTCACCATGTCATGCAGTCGGTCCCTCTGCCCCTCGAGACGCTCTAGTTCCGCTTCGAGGGAGACCGCCTCAACTCTAGCAATGGCAAACGCTTCACCTGACCTCTCCACGGTCGCTTCGGCCTCGGCCAGCGCGGACTTAGCGGCGGTAAGGCGGCCTTCTAGCTCCCCGATCATGCCTTTGAGGGCGTGAATGTCCTAACGGCCACCTTCCAAAGCCTTCTCGAACCGCTCCCCACTAATCCAGCGCTCCTCTAAGGCTTGTGAGTATTCCCCCTCTTGGGCTCTGATCGCAGCAAGCTCGTTGGGGACCCGAGTCTCGAGGAATTCATGACGGTTCACATACTTTAACAGTAATAATACGCGTCGCGACCACTCCTCCAAAGGGCACCCGAGGACTTGCAGCGCGCCGATCAGCTGCATCGCTATCGCATGCGCCCCTCGGTACGTGAGGGTGGGATCAGCAAGTAACATGGAGCGCAGTGCCACAAGCATCTGTCAGATCGGTGCATCCGAAGCAGTGTGACCGATGGATGGCACTTCCGGCGGGCTGAACTTGACCATCCCGTCGATAGCAGCCCATATCTCCACGTCTACTGCAGCCGATGTAGAGGGAAGCGCCACAGACAAGTCACTCGGGCCTCCCACCTCGACGTGCGATCCCCGGTCAACCATGGCAAGGGGAGCTGCTGGAGCCGAGGCAGTGCTGCCCGACTCCACGACGGCAAGGGGTTGCTCCCCTTCACTCTCGGTCGGGGGAAGGGCAGGAAGTTGAGCAGACTCCGTTGCCGTCGCTGAAGGCTGGGCCACTCCGCCCACTGGCGTCCCCTCTTCACCTCGGACCACGAGCTCGGCCAGCATCTTCCCCAGCAGCCGACCTTCCTCGGGCGTCACGAGCGGCCGGGGAGGAGGAAGGGGAACCAGGAGCTTCAGCCCGCTATCCGACCGAAGGAACGACACGATTTGTGCCACTTCCTGGAGGCCTTGCGGGTATTAGCCTAAATGCCTGGCATTGATGACATGTACGGATATGATGATGACAATTTGCATTATTTGGCTGACCAGTAAAAGCCCTTCAACTTGATATTATGTTTCATCTAGATCCCATATAAAGGGTACATCTTTTTCCATCAACCTCTCAGAGAGGTTTGAGATAAATCGCCGGATGTAGGCGAGTCTCCTTTAAAAGAATTTGAGCTCTGTTAGATTTTTAGGAGGAGGTAACTCTTGTATTGTTTTAATTTTGTCCAAGTCCATTTCAAACCCCCGATACCTGACCACAAAACCCAAGAATTTTTCACTTACGACCCCAAGGCCGCAGTTCATTGGGTTCATTTTGAGGATCTACTATCGAAGCCTTTCGAAGACCTGACACAAGTTGGCCAAGCGATCCTGTTGCTTTTTCATTTTGATGACCAAGTCATCAACATAGCATTCCACGAGATCATATAACATCTTGGTCATAATCTTTTGATATGTAGCACCAGCATTTTTCAGACCAAAGAACATTCTCTTGTAGTTGAATATTCATTTGGGGGACCTGAAAGTCATGTGCTCTTTATCTTTCACTGCCATACGAATTTGATTGTATCCAGACGACCCGTTCATGAAGGATAGAGTCCCATGACCTATGGTTACACCCAACATTGTTTCAATGATCGGGACCGTGAAATCGTCTTTTGGGGATGCTTTACTCAGATCCCTGAAGTCAACATAAACCTGGACTTGGCTATTATTTTTCTTCACCGAGACTATGTTGGCGAGCCAGACTGGGTACATGCACGGCTCTATAAAGTCCACCTCTAAGAGTTTATCAACTTCGGCATTCACTTTGAGTTCCAACTCATGACGCGTGCGCCTTTGAGGCTGCTTCACTAGTTTGGCTACAGGATTAATTGCTAGCTCGTGTTTAGCCACTGAAGGCTCCAAATCGGGCATCTCCTTATATATCCAAGCGAAGCAATCTTTGAATTCTGTTAGTAGTTGTTGGTATGCCTATTTTTCCTCGTCACTTAGAAGAGGACTGACGAAGGTTGGTCGATGTTCTTTGCTCCCACTGATGTTAATTTCGACCAGTTCATCTGCAATCGCATGACCGCCATCTTCCAACTCTCGTGGGGCTGGTTGAAGATCCACATAGTCTTTGTTGCCATCTGTGTTGGTGACGTAGACATCATGGACTTCAAACTTTTCCTCCTCTTGTAGGAGATTTGAAGGACTCCCTTCATCTTTCTGAGGTAGCTAAGAGGAACTCCCCTCAATGGCATACTTGTTATTCTAATTAAGTGCATATCTTACTCAGTCTCCTATTCTTATTCCATATTTTATTTACATTTTCTCGCCATAGCACAATAACTATCTAAAATATTAATTACTTTAAGTTACCTAGTGTAGAGATATAAAATGCTACTGAGTGTTTCATTCACCCTACGTTTTAAGTTAATATTGTAGGTAGACCCGACGATGAACCCCAGACACATGGGGATGTGCTAGAGTGAAAGAGGGATCAAGTTACCTTAGTTACCATGGTTTTAATGAGTATTGCTTTTACTAGCATTATGTACTTAGAAGTTGTATCATGTCTTTTAAGGCCTATGAATGGTGTTGTAAAACTTTATTTAGATGAAATAATGGTACCTTTTTCTTCTTATCTCTCCTTGTGATCATGCTCCACTTTTACAGGCTCTGATCGACACGAGTGTTTCGACTCGTCACACCTCGACATTCCGCGTCGGGGCTTGATAGTCTTTGTTGTATCAGAGCCTAGGTTTCTTAAAATATTAGTTGCCCTTAATATTGGTTCTAGATGTTGATCTAGAAATTTGGATAGGATCTTGAACCTTCCCAGTAAGATTGGGTAGAGCCATGGGCTAAGTTTTAAAGAATGATTAATCAAGGAAATTAATAAAATACCTAAGTTTTGTAGTTGTGGTTGCAGGCTAAATTCTCGTCAACGGCTACCGAGAGAGCTTAATGGCATGAGATGCAAAGGATGGTGCAAGATTTAACTCAAGTTCTGCAACAGGTTTCTCAAGGAGGAGCAAACTAACGAGCCAGAGATTTACATAGGAATTTCAAGAGTATGAACCCTCCCAAGTTCGCAGGGTCCACGGACCCAGATGAGGCCAAACATTGGGTAAAGGAAATTGAGAGGATATTCTAAGTCATGCAATACACTGATGAGGAAAAGGTCCTACTCACCACATTTTAACTAGAAAGGGATCCCCGTGCTTGGTGGGAGTCGGTTGAAGCAACTCTACCGCATGACCAAGTGTTGTCGGAAGAGTTCGTAGAACATTTCAACAACCAATATTTCTTCGATTAGGTGCAAGAAAGGAAGGTTGCTAAATTCGCCACCTTGAAGTAAAGAAGTTTGACGGTGGCAGAATATGAAGCCCAATTTGCGAGAATATCCCGGTACACACCACACCTTGTGGGTACCAAAAAGATGAAGGTAATGAGGTTTTTAAACGGCTTAAAGTCCCAATATATTACTTAACTCACCCTGATCGATATCCAAGTTTATACTGATGCTGTGAGAAGAGCCTAACTCCT
>JANBPO010005903.1:0-141919 GCA_024336825.1 Amorphophallus titanum | reverse complement strand
CAAGAAGACATTTGTAGAGAGAAGATGAAGATCCTTACGCACAGAATTACTTTAGCCAAAGAAACTAGATCCCAGCGGAAGGATTACTTAGCCAAAAACCAGATCCCCGCGAGGACAGAGAACACGAGTTTTTATAGAGCCAAAAATCCCTTATTCCAATACGATTAAAACTGGGAAGGTGACTTTAGACATGGATCTCCTCTCCACAATCGATGACGGAGTTAAAACCAGGAAGGATACTAGCTGGGAAGTTTGCGGACGAAAAGGAGACAGAAGTGAAATAGCGACCTGCAGACAGTCGCTCTTCTAAATAGCACCTAAGAGACAGCCACTATTTCCCTGAAATATTAGACTTTTCATAATTAAAAATGAATAAACAGTGACCCTGTAAAGAGGCATTCATTAAAGAATGCCCGCTCCTTTGGGCATTATTTCTTGCATTTTATTTCGAGTGAAAATCAGAAAGATTTGAAAATAGCGCCTGTGCACATCAGTCGTTTATTCACATAGGTCGACTCACAATCGGAACCGTGTCGACCTATGTTCAGGGAAATAGCGACCTTCTACAAGAGCGTTATCTAAATAGTGACCAGAGAAAGGGAGCGGTATTCAGGAAAAAAATTAAAAAAATGAAAAACCCACTTATTAAGTCAATAATGAAGTTCACTTTGGGGCATTACCCTGTGACATGAAATTTACTCAGCATTGCATCGATTTTGACGTGTTTATAGCTACCTAGGGGTGTTGGGCGACCAAGTCCCTGGCCGCCCTCACTCAGTAAGGCCCAGGTTTGGGCGGCCAGCCCGATGGCCGCCCAGCCCTCTGGGCGGCCTAAGAGGTGGTCGCCTAGGCCATGGAGCGCCCAGGTGCTGGGCGGCCACTGGTGTAGCCGCCCAGGCCTCTGGATGGCCAAGGGGTTGGCCGCCCAGCCCAGTCAACTCTCGGGCCATGTGTTTCGTGTTTCTTTGCCCTGAGGTGTCCGTATGCGATACAGATTCGTGGGAGATGCGTCCAAGTGGTTCTTCGTGATTCCCGAGGTGCCAAGTTACCTCGATTAGCATGCTTGTGTGTTTAGAGAGTCCGGGTGACCTTGTGTGCGTGTTTTGAGTTTCGTGTTATGCTTGAATGAGTAGCCGTGAGTCGGCATGTGTGCGAAGAGCTTTCCCCGCACGACGTGAGTTTTTCCATAGAGTGGTTTCCGAGTGGGCTATGAGAATGTCCTTGGACTGTGAGTCCAGTTAACCAGCCTGGGACTGGAGGTTTCCTGTGTGTCCCTTGGGTGAGGGATTGTTGTTCCCTCTACAATTTTTGTTTCTCTTTTTAAAACAAATACTCATACCTTTTCCCTACCTACATGTAGGAAGACCGATGATGTGTTCACCATCTGTGGGCTCTTGGGTCGTGCACCCTCAAGCTGTGTGGCAGTGGAGTTTGTGAGAGGTTATCTCTCTGGTTGGAAGCTGTGAATCAGTCGTAGTGCATTGGCACTAGTGAATCCTCACCGTGTTGTGTCAGGGGTGGACGTAGGTCTCTGGATAGAGACCAAACCACCTTAAATATTGTGTTGTGTGATTTGTCTCTCATTGTGTACTGGCGCTAGATGCTTGGTAGGAACGTTCTGTTCATCATACGTGCCTCTAGTCTGTTTGCCATCATTATCTCATGCTTAACTGATCCTACCATTGTGTTACTTTTACTTCCACAAAGAAGGGCAAAACAGTGCTGATCTATTCACCCCTCCCCTCTAGATCTACCAATCATCGCTCCACACGTGGTATCAGAGTAGGTTTCTCTCAATGTGGTCTAACGGCCTTGAGAGAACTAGTAATATGGCGACTAAGAGTCCTATGGCCAAAGGGCATTCCATAAATAGACCTCTCTTTTTCACTGGGACCAACTATCCTTACTGGAAAAATCGCATGCAGGTTTTTCTCAGAGCCCAGGATCATGAGATCTGGCGAGTGATCAGCAAGGGTCCATTTGAGCTGCCTGAAGATGAGGACACATGGACCAAGGAGCAGATCAGGAAATCAATGCTGAACTGAGGTGCCAAGCATATAATGCAATGCTCCCTTCATCCAACAGAGTTCTCAAGGGTGTCAACTTGTGCCACTGCAAAAGAAATGTGGGACCGCCTTGACGTGATATATGAAGGGACACAGTAGGTACGTGCAACTAAAGCAAACTTACTAGTGTCTGAATATGAAAAATTCAGAATGAAATCTGAAGAGACCATTTCTGATATGTATGCTAGGCTAACCATGCTCACTAATGGTTTAACTGAGCTAGGTAAGACCAATTTTGAGCAGGAGATTGTGAGAAAAATATTAAGATCCCTAACTCCTGCATGGCATACAAAGACAACTGTAGTCGAAGAATCAAAAGACTTGACTACTATCAAGTTAGAAGAACTCATAGGGTCCCTGATGACATATGAGATGAATATGAAGAACAAAGAGGCTGAGGTAAGCAAGAAGAAGCCTTTGGCTCTCAAAGCTGGGCCAAGTACCAAGGACTTATCTAAAGGTGAAGAGCCCTCAAACAGCAACTCAGAAGAGGACGAGATTGCTCTATTGACTATATATTTGAACAATCAAAGTTCCTAGATTGTTATTTAAAATAAATAGAGTCGTGTCTACTTTACCTCTCTTGAGTCCATGTTTTACTAAAAATGAACTTTGTCATTTGTACCAAGCCCGTGGAGCTTGTTTTAGTCCATAAAGGGCCTTATGAAGTCTGTAGACATGATCACTTTTACTTAAATCCTCAAACCCAGGTGCTTGTCCAACATATACTTCTTCTTTGATATATCCATTTAGGAATGCACTCTTGACATCCATCTGATATAGTCTCAAACCTTGTGCAGCCATGTATGCTAGAAGAATTCTAATAGCCTCAAGCCTTGCAATCAGTGCAAATGTCTCATCATAATCAATTCTTTCTTCTTGAGAATAGCCTTGTACTACTAATCTGGCTTTAATCCTAGTGATCACCCCTAACTCATCTAATTTATTTTTGAATACCCACTTAGTTCCAATTATAGGACGGTCCTTTAGTCTCTCTACTAGACTCCATACTTAATTCCTGATGAATTGATTCAGCTCTTCCTATATAGCTAGGTTCCAAACTTCATCTTCGAGAGCTTCTTCTACATTCTTTGGCTCGACCTGCTAGATAAAAGCTAAGTAATCACAAGAAAATAGATTTCGCTTGGTTCTTACCCCAGCTTGTAGTTCTCCAATGATGTTTTCCTTTGGATGACTTTTGATGTATTTCCACTCCTTTGGTTATTCTTGATCTATTTTCTCTTCTTGCTGAAGCTCCTTTATTGGTGGATCTGGTTGATTCTATTTCTGGATTGAGAGATTTTCTACCTAGGTTGTCAGCTCATTTGTGTCATCATAAATAGACTTTCCTCTTTCTTTTGAAAGAGGGTTAGATTCATCGAAGTTTACATGTGTAGTTTGCTTTACAATGACAGTTCTTTTACTAAAAACTCTAAATGCATTTGGTTTAGAGATGTAGCCAAGGAAGATACCTTCATCACATCTTGAATCTAGCTTTCTGAGATTATCTTTGACATTATTGAGTATATAATATTTGCATCCAAATGGCTTGAGGTGACTAATGTTAGGCTTCTTTCCTTTGAATAGTTCATAAGGTGTTTTCTTCAATATTGGTCTGATCATGCCTCTATTGATGACATAGCAAGATATGTTGATAGCTTCAGCCCAAAAATATCTTGGAAGATTATAATCTGCTAACATTGTTCTTGCCATATCCAATAGTGTTCTAGTCTTCCTTTCAGCTACCCCATTTTACTGAGGTGTTTTAGGAGCTGAGAAGTTATGTTCAAATCTATTTTCCATTTTCACCCTTACTTAGCTACTTGTTAGTCTAATCGCTTATTTGTCACTACTGACTACCTATTTGTCACTACTATTCGGCACAAGCTATCGCCTAAGACCTCTTCTTCTTCAAAGAATTCTTTTCATGCTATCACGATCATTTGTCAGCTTGATAGCCATTTTCACCCTTGTAGTCATATTTGTCGGCCTTACTCTCTATTTGTCACCTGTATTGTGCTATTTGTCAGCCTTATCAATTGCTTCTTTTGTCGGGTGAACTGTCTTGTGCTACAGTATTTGAGTCGGCTCCAAAAACATTTGAAGTCGACTTCTCTTTTGATTTTTTCTTCAAATGAGCTCCTTAGCAGCCCTGCTGGGTCATTTGGCATGGGTAAGGAATCTATACCTTCAAAGCAAGATAAACACAACATGAACACCTTCATTAGGAAACATTCTTCAAAGATCATCAAAATATGCACACATAAAATTTGTCATCATTAAAATTCAATTACCAAAATTGACAAGGAGATCCAACACCCACTTATTGCTGGCACGTAGGTATACCCCACTATCCATCTCTTCTGCTATATTAATCAGAAATGCCCCCCATGACCATTGGATTTGGTGCCCCATGGTGAGCGGCTCTTTTTCTGCTAAATCGACTGGCCTTGTTTCCTAGCCCTCAGATCGCACCTGGCCTAGTTTTTGGTGGAAGCTTTGTGAAGCTCCTTTCCCCATGAAATGGGCAATCTTGCTTTGGAAAATCTAGCAACGTGTCATGCCTATTGATAATATATTTGTAGGTGTGGTATTTTTCTCTGCTTGAAATGTTTTTGCTGTCCAAATGGTGACTCTAAAACAATAGGCCATCTTTTCTTCAATGGGGTCACGGCATCAGCTGTTTGGGCATATTTTGAAGACTTCCTCTATAGCGTCGACTGGAGTATGTTGGGTGCAGAGCCTGATATCTCAACCACTTTTCACCACCTTAGTTCCACCTCTGCTCATGGTACTATATCCCTTATTATTGTGGCAGCAACTACTTGGGAGCTTTGGTGATCGAGAAATACTGCTATGCATGAAGGCCAGCCCATGTTCACACAGAAAATTATTCATGATGTGTTGGCTCACATTTGCTCTCTCATCCCACTCTTCCCTTGCTCGTAATCCACCTTGCCTCGGTATTGTCTTCAGGCGCAACCAAGATGGCCTTTGTCTCCACCCCCTTTTTCTTCGATAAAACCCGTCATTGTTAGGTGGGCTCATCCACCATCTCTTCTCCTCAAGCTTAATGTCGACGGGGCCTTCAAAAAATTTCTAAAAATAGCCAAAATTCACCAGACGAATCCTAGATCCACACCATTAAGGATCCGCTAAACTACGGGTGTTACATTTTTTATGACAAGTTTAGCAATTAGTTGGAGATTTGGCGAAAATCTGGCAGTATCTCCCCAGGACTCGGGCTTTATGGGGTAAGAATTGGAAGCTCATCCACAGAGATCCTGAGATGGCTCCTAAAATTTTTGGTGAGCCAAGAATGGCCACCCCAACGTCCCAACTTGGGCAGGGAACCCCGAGGCCCAGCCTTTGAGGGGCTTCGCTTATCCCATGGGCTGTCGATCTCCAACTCTGCTATGTGCATTTGATTGTTGTCGGCTCTATGTCCATTAATGTACAGCCCTCTATGGGAGAATCTTCCAGGGATCATGCCATAAAGAAGCAAACCCCTAGAGATGTGAGGGTGGTCTGAACGGTATAAAACCTTTGATTGGGAGATTATTAAAACCATATTGTATCCCTTCCCAACGATGGGTCTGAGAGACATGACGGAGTCCCCACAACTCATGGGTGTGAGTGAGAGGGCAAGCGGTCATCTCCACGAAAGGCATATTACGTATCCATAAAACATGGTAGTATACATCTACATAAATGGGAAGAGCTGCTTGAGCTAAAAAGAACAAGGGACACAGTGGAGGCCATAACATCTATTACAACCGAAGCTTTTATTCACTATAAGAGCAAAGGGTACATGAGAGGCATACAATGTAGTAAAGAAAGAAAATAAAGTAGAGAACTCAAGAAATACAACAGCGGGGGCAAGGGACGAAGCATTGGCTCCTCCCCCTGCCTCACCTCTCTTCCTCTCTTTTCTCCCTTTTCTTCACTCTATAGACACAGGTATAGGCGAGCTCTTTTTTCTTTAACCCCTTTGGAGACGGAGAAACCAACCTTCTTTTTATCTCTTCTTTTTCTTTAGAAAGCTAGCCCCCTCCTCTGTGGGTCTTGCGTCCCTTTTATAAGGATGGACCTGGAGAGTCTTGAACTCCCCACCCCTCCTTCTTCTTCTTCTTCTCTCTTCTCCCTCTCCTGCTCGAAGTTGTTGAGAGCTTGGGCATAGGGGGGTAGGAGGTAGTAGAAGTGTCCTCCTGGGATTGGTTGATGATGATCGATGTGACCTTGGTGCCGTCGGTAGGGGCCTAGACCTACTGTGTACTGACTCTCAAAAGCTTGCTACTTTCAAGAACCGGAGGCGACTGGTCGATGGTTGACGTTTTTCCAGATGAGGGAATATCCCGCTGGCCACACTGGCAAACGACCATTCAAACGCATGTGCAGGATTACCATTTCAGCCACCTAAGGTCCTGTAACTTTAATTCATCGCAAGGGTCATGCTTTAGCCACCGGTTAAGGGGACAACCTCCAATCGAATGGGGTCTCTGAATGGGGGCCTCAACCACTCTTTATTTCTTCTCCTTCCTCTTTTCTTCTTCCCTTGTTCTTTGTTGCTTTGCTTGAGATGATCTGGCACGAAATAGAGTTCTGTGTGGGGTGAACAGTTCGAAGAAGTGACATTTCTCACTTGTTGTCATTTTCTACCGCCAAATGGGGATGGTAGTGAGCACTGAGGGCCGTCAGATCATGTAGGGGTGTAGCGTTGGGAGCCATCGTATCATGTTACTTTTCTTTTCCCTTTTTTTTTACTTTTGCTCATCGCCGACTCAAGAGGAGCATGGGCCTTGGACGATTCAAGTTGGGGTTGCTTGGTTGCCGATTCATGTTGGGTTGCTTGGCTGCCAATTCATGTTGCAAGAAGGGGGGGCGCCGATTCATGTTGCAAGAGGGGGGCACTGGTTCAATGGGGGAGGGGTGAGCCACCGGCTCACCTGATCTCTCTCTCTCTCTCTCTTCCCCTTTCTTTTTGTTGTTTCTCTCCATTGTCTTTTGTTCTTGTGTGCGTTGGTATGTGTGTGTCAACGCACCCTGGGGTTGTGTCGACATGGCTTCTGAGGTGCATCAACGTAGTTCTTATTTTCTTTCTCCACCGCCCTTGTTCGGCTCAGAGTGGCTTGACGCTCTTAATGGTAAATTTCAGGTGTACACACTACTTTGATCATTTCTTATTGAATGCGCCCTAGATAGAGGGTAAGGGGCAGCAATTGGTCTTGGACTAGCGGCATGTAAGATAGTTGTGCTAGCTGGGTAGCTTCGTTCGATCTTCTCGAACGTTGGAAGACATCAGCTTGCCTAGCGCAGACCTTGTGAGTAGGTGGAGAGGCCACTGGGACGACCTCTTCTTCCTTTAGTGTAGCTCATTTACTCCCTCTCTTGGGGCCTCTAGCAATCATGTTTGTATTTTGTAGGGTCGGATTTGGACCCCAAGCCTTTTTGGGGACCCAGACTTGTTTGCATTTTGGTGGCTTGGGGGCCAGCTTCCCTTGGCTATCTTTGTCCAAATTTGCCTTCCAACTTGCTAGTGCCTGGAAAATATTGCATATTGGAACTGCCAGGATAATGCGATCCGGCAAGACTTCAGCATCGCGGCCGTTCAGGTTCACCCAAATGCCACCGATCATAATAGATTTCCCGGAGGCCGAGAACCGGCCTCGGGGAGTAGCAGCACATCTTCTTCTCATTTGATTCTTTCTCTTCTTCCCCCCTGACACCTTGTCACTGGTGGGGACAGATAGGTGGTCTACATGGTGGACAAAGCATGTAACCATGTAGTGATGCGAGGTAGCCCTCTGGGGAAGACTCGCCCTTGGAAGAGTCACAGCCTTGGCTGTGACAGTCTTGTTAGCTTCCTCCTTCTGGACCTGGAGCAAGCCGATGAAGGCAACGCCGAGGAAATTGGGGAACCCCACCACTGGTGGCAGAGTCCCAAACATAGTGGGTACCGCTAGGTACTCGTCCTCCGCATGAGCAGCGACCACTTGCGGGCCAAAGGTAAGTCCTGCTAGTCCACTTGCCACTGTGTTTCCTACAAAATAGAATGAGCGAACAATTAGTATTCTTGGGGAGGGCCCCAGGGTCTGCTATTTTGATGAAAAGATGAAGGGAGGTTTGGTCCCACCAGGTGTGCCAACCTTGTGGGAATTATTATTAATTAGGTTTACTAAGTTTGTTTATTTATTTAATACGTAGGCGTGTCAGTCATAGAGTGACGGGTTTAATTGTGCACACCGTCTGACTAATCAGATAATAGTGGGTGATCGTGTCGGGACTTGAAACCCGCTGTACCATAAAGGTGATGACGTTAATTACGCCCTTCTGAAGGGACAACCCTTGATTAATTGTCAAAAATAGAGAGGTCCCAGAGCCAAATAATTTGAAGAAAACTACAAGTTGGAAGATGTTTATTAATAAAAGAGAATTTATTATGTGATTAAGCAAACAATAAGATGTTGTTTGTTTAGGTGAATTGATTCTTGATATGAGGCGGAGAACTTAGATCCGAAGATCACCTCACACTTAGTGATAGATTCCAGCCAAACTTCATCCAACCATCTGCAAATCACCATTCTATATACCAGAGCAGGCATATGGGATATACACACCTATACATGTATGTGTATATGTATGCGAACATGTGTAGGTAGATTAGTACGAATGGAGTTAAACTCGTCAGGAATGGGGAGGAACAAAAGAACCTCACTAGTGATATGACCCACGGTGCACACAGAGATAATGGACCCCAATGCAGGGTACATGAAGCTACGACTATTAGGTCGATTGGAGCCTGGGGACAACATGTACATCAACTTCAATTGCCAGTCTAACCCCCTAAAAAGGTCTTCCAAAGTCTCAACCAGGTCAAAAGACTGGACTGTTGTGTGGAATGAGTTGACGTGCACTATTTGTAGTGCGGGGTCCATGGAAGGGTAGCAAGAGGCTTTAGGGACTAAGCCCTTCCTTAGCCAGCTAAGTAGTGACTCCTCAATGATTATCTCAACCTTGGGAAGCAAATATGGCTCCGGATGAAGATCGAAAGGTGAGATTTGTGGCAAAGGATCTCTCTCAAATGGGGAAGGGACGTCCTCTATGATGGGGAGAGGACCTTGGGACGACATCGGGTTGAGGCTACTAGCCACGACCTCCTTAGGCTCGGGCAGGACTTCATCTTGTCTCAGAGGTGGACTAGAGGGAATCGATAGCCCAATACGAGAACACATCCTATCCAATCGATTTGAAAAGAGTTGCAAGAGTTCGACAAATGTGCGGTTTGGAATAGGGGCATCATAGTGGATTCGCCCACAGTCACGAGGCCTAGTCTTAGATCTAGGCTCATCTACGTGCGGGACCCTTCGTCTCCAACTATGACCTTCTTGGTTGGAGGTGATTGGGTGGGACAGGTAGATCCTTCTAAGCTCATCCTTCATTTGGCATCATGTCTCGATGGGCCTTTGCCTCCTAACATCCCTCATGCATTCAACGCTTCCACACTTCTCGGCAGCTTCGTGAAAAAGCCTCTCCTTAGCAAAATCGACTTTCATGGCATCGGACATTGGGTAACACTTAAAATATTTGTCCATGTCGGCTTCCTAGTTTAAATAGTCATTCGGGACTTTGGAGCCATAAAAGTTCGAGGCTTCGGGCCTAATGAAGAAGAGGGGTTGGTTTCCAAGCCCATGGGTTCTATGCCACCATTCATATCGCTTGGGAGACTTGGAATCCATGGGAAACTGAGGGAAACTGCAAGATGGGTATGTGATGGAGCTAAATGCATATTTGAATGAGATACCTAATGCGAGACTACTCTAGACTCTAACCAATATCCAGTATGCGACGGGGATATTAATCCGAAGATCTAACTCACACAAGGTTGCTACCTTCCCAATTGACATAACCAATCATTCCAGTAACACCTTTTAATATACCGGATATAGTAATGCACACCTTTATGTATCCCTTTCCAACATTGGTCCCTTCTAAATCGGCTGAAGCTTGACGTCGGCCCGAAGCTTGCCCACCCTCGGCCAGAGCCACTGTGATCCTATCTTGATTCGCAAGACTATCAGACATCCACACACACATGGAGTAGAGGGTGATATCCCAACAGAAGGGGCGGTATAGACTGTAGATAGAGAGAAGAGGGGGGAGAGAGAGTGAAGAGAGGACCTGGGGCACATCTATCAGAGCGACCGATAAGCCCTCCCTATCACTACCGTCGGCGTCACTGTGTCCGAGAATGTCTTCTTCGGGGGATACCTGTCACCAAGTCCATGCGCTCGTACTCATAAAAAGTCTGGCAGATGGAGAAGACACACTCGTTGTAGGCGACGAAGAGCTCTCCCTTGGTGATGAGACAGACATCATCATCGTAAATTTGGTAAATTATTGAGGTTCTTCAACAGCTCGGGGCCATATTCCCACTGTCGGTAGATGATAACAAGCTTGTTCTTGTTGTGGGAACCAGAGATTGATCTCACGCTGGTCTCCATGGCCTCTACTTTTGGTCACAACAGTCTTGGAGAGACACCCACCAATATCTGCACCTGATCCATCACTAACGCCAGATGTAGATGCGCAGAAGTTTGAAACTTTAGTGTGAGTAGGATGGACCCCACAGTCTCGATGTAAAAAAAGAGGAGGAAGTGGAGGGAGGAAGTGAGACCCCCCGCTTCCCAGCTCACGAACCCTTATGTTATTGACGTTGTAATGCCTACTACTCCAGACTCAGGAATAGAAGTCTATGTCCCTCATCTGTAGAGCAACGCCATCGAGGAGGGGGGTTGGAAGGTGCTGCAATTGAGTAGAAGATGTGCGCATGACCTCCCCTCTCTTCTCTTCTCTCTATCTCTCTCCCTTCCCTCTCTCTATCTCTCTCTTCTCTTCTGTCACAAAGACGGAATAGTTTCCTCTGAAGTTGTCCCAACTTGTTGATGCCCATCCACCAAGATCCCTCACATTTCCTCCGAGGTTAGTGACCGGAGCCTGTCGATGTGCGCCTTGTGGGGTGGGTCACCGCCGAGACAGAAGAACATGACTTGGAAGTGGCACTAAAGGGCCGGTGGCTCTGACTGCAACCGACACACTCGTTGTAGGCACCGGAGTTTTCCCTCCGACCTCGACAATACCCTCGTCAGAGGGTGCCAATGGAGAGAGAGAAAATGAAGAGAGAGAGAGAGTATAGATAAGAAGAGAACGAATATAGAGGGAGTGAATGCAACGGTGTTTTCGAAAATAAGATGCACGAGGTTCCGAGAGCGGCCGTTCAGTGGCCTGAAAGCTTTATCAGTACCTCCCGCCATGGTTTTGCGAGATGATGGTGTGATGAAGGATCGCGGTGACTCCCGGAGTCAGTCTGAGGCCCGTAGTCTGACCCGCACCAAGCAAACGCGAGGAATGAAGCTTTACCTGGCACGCTCCTTATCCGGCACGCTCCCTTCTCTGGCGTCACTTTGCCCAGCATGCCAAATCAACTTCTTGGTGCTTCCACGGCACGCATTCTCCACGCTGGGTAGGTCACAGCCAATGCATGTTATATAAGCCAAAGGTCTTTGGCCATATAAAAAAAAAGAGGAGGAGAAGTGAATCATCTGAGGAAAAAAAAGAAAGAGGATTGGGGAAGAAGAAAGGTTCTCTGGGGAGTAAGATCTTGAGGGCCGCCGTCCCTTCTAGTTCGTCTCGCCTGTCTGCCAGAGAGTGTCTGGAGACGGGGAGGAGGGTGACTTTCTGATTCTCTATTCTTCGTCAGTAGCAGAGGTGGGTCGCGGAGTGCCTTCTTCACCTCCTTACCCCCCTTTTCCCCTCTCTGTAAACTCTATTTTCTCTGATCTTCTGTAATAAACAAGGCAAGGATATCAACCCTCAATCTCTTTCACCTCTCCCTTTAGTGTAATCTTCAACTTTTGCTTCCATGTCATTCTCTAATGGTGAGATGTAACTGGGCAGCTTCGTGCGACAATGCCGGGGTGGATTAAATGAAGGTTTCCTTTTCATGATCATATCTTAATCCCACATCTTATATTACATTTGATTCCACGTCATCTGCGCACTGTGTGTTCATTAGTTTTCCCCTCACCGACGTCCAATACACCCTGGGTTACCCCAAAAGGGCTATAGCAGGAACTCCCCTCCCCAAGGTCCTCTCTATTGCATAGGCCGCATCACATACTCTGTATGCCCACATGTTTCTCTATGCCGGAGGCGTGTATGTAGGTACACCTCCCTTTGGCCCTGGGAGCAGCTTCTCAGCATCTTCCTGTTCATAGCTATGAGCCAGGGAGGAAGGAGGCACCCCTACATCCTTTATGCTGCATGATGCCTGACTGTTCGATCATTTGCCCCTTTAAATATCCACAGTCTGTATGCTAACCAATTAACATGATAATTTGCTAACCCTCATGCTAACCCGTTAACCAACTATGTCACGCCCCGAGCGCGGAAGATTACTTGGAAGTGGCGTGACGATGTCTATAACGATCATGTCAATCAGAGCGTAGTGCATTCAACACATACAGACAGAGTGCGCATAGCTAAAACCCTTTTTACGTGCCGAATAATAATAGACTCTAAACTCAAGCCCAATCTTTAGAAGCCTTGATGGGCCTTTACGCTAAACCCATTAGAGTTGTTCGAAGGGATTAGGTCGACCCATGCATAGGAGACTTTAGGGTTTCTGATCAAACAAGGATAGCAGCTGAGGTTATGGAAGGATAAGGTCGATCGAAGGGAAGGTTGCATTGTAGTTGCATTAGGAATCCTTGGTAGGACTAAGAGATTAAAATCCTTATAAATAAGACCCCTGCGAATGAAGCAGAGCTTACTGCTACTGGTGCGTTCGAAGGAGGAGACTTATTGCTGTTGCTGCTGTGGGTTGAAGGAGAACATGTAGAGCATTCTTCCTGTTCATCTTCTTCCATCAGTGAGGATCGTGGGATTGGTCTTCTTCTTTTTCTTCCTCACTGCAGGCGGTCCCTGCTTTCCCTGCGTCTCGCTCGTGTCTTCTTCCTGTTCGCTTTCCTCTTCATCCTTCGTCCTCTTTCAAACGCTGTGCTAAGGTAGGTTATCTCCATAACCAGGCAACACACGTAAAAGATAGTAGCAAGCATACCAATTATGTCATCTTTTTGATTAAATTCATCTTCATGCTTCCTATTGTTTAAATTACGTCAATTTTAAAGCCTTCTGTTACTCATGAAATTCGTGACCAGAATAGTGGACGTGAATTAATTGGCGTCTGTTCGGATGGGCGCTAATTCTTGAATTAGCATCATCCCTCTTGATGCGAATTAATGCATGCCTACCAACCCTGATGCGAATTCTTTCAGTGTATTAAATAATCAACACATATTTAAAATTTAATAAATATAGAACCCTACACTGTAAAATTTGCATGAGCATGTTTTTAGGATCCCCATATTTTCTTTTAATTATCATGTATTTTGATCCATGAAATTCCACATAGAAAGTAAAAGGGCACTATTCATGTGCTAAATAGGAAATGAATAGTAACTTGTTTCAGGGAACGTACCTGCCTGATGCATGAAGGGTTGTAAACCGAAAAGAATTAGCGTCTACCATGGCAGATGTGAATTAAGTAAATAGTGCCTCTTTATAGAGATGCCAAATCTTGTGTAATTATTAAATACAAAATAACTTAAAAATCATGAAATTAACTTCTGTTCGCATGGACGTGAATTAAAGAACTCGCGCCTCCGTCCACGAATGCCAATTGGTATTAGAGCTGACAACTTTGGCCAGCAAGGTGCACAGAGTCTTATTGAAAGCTTCAGCCAATCCATTTGCCTGTGGATTGTAAGGCATATAAAGACCAAAGAGAAGACCCATGCAAAATGTTCCATAGGGTTTTAACAGCCAAAGATAACTGTAACCACAGGAGGTCCCTTATTCCCAGACCCCCCTCAAGCCGGGGCCTCTGTATGTCCGACCAAGCAACCCAATGCCTGTGGTTAGAGTCTTCATTTCCTTGCCAGAAGAACGTGGCACACAACCGGTCTATAATATTGATCACCTTCTTGGGAATGTTGTAGGTAGACTCCAGGTAAATAGGTATGCTGTGGAGAACAGAGTCTATCAGAACAGCTCTACCAGCTTGAGACAGGATCTTAGATTGCCAGCCTTCTAACTTGGACGGCACCTTGTCGATCAGAAATTTGAAGTCTGAATAGATATATCTCCCTTTCTTGATTAGAATTCCAAGATAACTAATGCCAGCTGCCTGATACTTGTAGCCAGTAAGCATGTGGATGGATTGTCTAAGGGCCAAAGGGGCTTTAGCAGATATAATGAAACTGCTTTTATTGGCATTCACTTTCTACCCCAAACAAAACTCATATCTACTGAGGAACTGCTGGAAAACCAATATGTTCTGCCTGCTAGCATTCAGAAAGACTAGGGTGTCATCTGCATACAATAGATGGGAGATCTGCATAGAATGTCGGGGCCCTTCGTAGCCTCTAATGACCCCAAATTGAAATAAAGCAGTCAGGCCCCTACTTAGGACCTCGAAGCTATAATGAATAGATAGGGAGCAATGGGGTCCCCTTGCCTAATACCTCTGCTCGCCTTGAAAAAACCTGACATGACACCATTGAAATTTATAGAGAACCAGCAGTTAGACAGAAGCATACCAATGTAGGATGTAAATCTAGTGCTGAATCCAAAGTTTCTCATAACTGAAATGATGAAGTCCCACTCCATTCTGTCATAAGCTTTGGCCATGTCCAGCTTAAGAATAGCATCATGCCCCCTAACTTTCCTGTTGATGTCCATCATAAGTTGCCAGGCAAGAGCCACATTGTCTAAGATGAACCTCCCTTTCATAAAAGCCCCTTGCTCCACAGAAATAATGCTGGGTAAGAGATGGGCCATACATTCAGAGATAATCTAGGAGATATTTTTATATGAAAAGTTGCAGAGGCTGATTGGTCTAAACTCATTAAAGGATCTAGGGTCTTGAACCTTGGGCACCAAAGTGATAAGGGAGGAAGAAATTCCTCGACGGAGGGGGAAACCCTTAAAGAAGGCACAAACAACATCAATGACATCCTGCCCAATGATGTCCTAGACTTTTGTGAAGAACTCTCGGCGGCCATCCCCGGCGTCGGAGGTGAGTAAGAATAAGAGGAAGGGGAAGGAAAGAAAGGAGGGGAGAGGGGAAGAGGGAATGAGGGAGAAGAGGAAGGCAGCCGTCTGTGGGCATATTCTGGCTTGGATGCGGGACATATTCTGGCCTCCATGATCTGATGATCTCAGATCGGACGGTTCAGGATTGCCCGCGGCCCTTTATAACGCGGAGCCTCCCGGGGCACCGAGCCCCCTTGTGGAGCTCTCCCTGTTCTTAGGTTTGGTGTTCCGAGAATGGACCTGCACCTGCAGCTGGAGATGCCCCTGGAAGCGCTGGTGCTCCGCCACCCCGCCGCCGCCGCCGGCTCCTTCTGGGCCTGCCTCGCCGTCCTCGCCGCCGCCATCGGCCTCTGGCGCATCCGCTCCGCCGCCGTCACCTCCAGGCCGGGCGAACCCCCGCGTCTCCGGCACCCCGCGGACGAGAGCCACCAGTTGCAGCGGCTACCATTGGCGCCACAGCCGCAGTCGGAAGCTCGGAAGGCGTCCCAGATCGAAGCCCAGCCGCCAACCCATGTTTCAGCACCCGACGAGGGTCCCCGCGTGGGGTCCCCGCAGAAGGGCACCCTCTTCGAGGCGCGCGGCTGCTACGCGCTGGAGGACGGGGGCGAGGACCACCGCCGCGGGGGCGGAGGCGCCGTCGAGGGGGAAGACCGTCACCTCCGGGAAGACGACGGGGAGCAGCGGCAGCGGAAGGCGTGGGCGGATGGCGTCGGCGTCGTCTCCGGCGGTCGCGGGGCCGGCTGGGGCGAGAGATGGAGGGGGGACCTGGGGTGGTACCTGCACCAGGACGTGGCGGCGCTCAACGGCAGGGTGGTGCGGCTGTGGGAGGACGAGAAGAGGCTGCAGGCGGAGTCGAGGCTGGTGCGGCGGCGGCCGTGGCAGGAGGTGGCGTGGTAGGGGACCAACGCCAAGACGGGGAAGAGCACCGGAAGTGGGAGCTCCCCTTGTTTGTGACATGTACATAATTTTTCTCTTCCCTCCGGCGCGGCTGCCCGCCCAGCCGTGCTTTAACCAGGCCCTTTCTAGGAATTAACACTTTTGCCACTCGTGTCTCTCTCTCTCTCTCTCACCGGAATATTCTGTTTGATAATTCGGAATATTTTCGGGAGAGGGGCAATTTCGGTATTTCGAGCATGGTAAAGTTGTCATTTTGTTTTCTCCTGGGCTGGCCCACTTGTTTGTTTTGCAGACGTAATTCCCTTGCCCAACGGAGGACGTTTACGTTCGTCCGTCCAAATAGGTGAAGTTTCTAGAGATAGATAAGGTAGATTCTTCTTTAGAATATTTTGACCAATTAAAAGTGCATTAGGGATCAGTTCAAAATGAGTTAGCTTGGATTTTAATGTATATGAAAGATAAACCATCATAGTGTAAGAGGTTGGATAGTTATAGCCAAAAGTTCTCTTAAGAAATGAATAACTCAGTGATTTCCCTACACATAGTAGATATAACAGATTCAAGGAGTTGAGAGCATCTCTTGATCACACAGGTGAGAGTAGAAGAGTAGTTTGGAATAGAATGACAGATTTATAATTGTGTAGAGAGAAGTGAAATGGGACATTGACTCGAGTCATGGGATGAATGCGTCGAGGCACAAGGGTAGCAACCAGACAGATAGACAGCTTTATGTGTGCTGCTCAGACTTTCAACCTTAATGCTCTAACCTTTCAAGCTCAAATAGGCAATGAAATATAACCAGCCTTGCCAGATGCATTGAGGCATCGAACTGATGCATCGACTTATCAGTGTTTTATCTATTTTCAGCACACTTTGTAAGTAAATCACTGCATAGCTAATGAAACACAGTGCAGCAATCAGACACACAGACCAGTCATCAGCATCTGACTTCTTACATATTCTTGGACAGAGGATCTTGGTCTCATGAATGTATGTTCTAGACTCCCCCTTAGACATAGCTTAACTGCTCTTCATCAATGGACCAGTGTAAAGCTCTCCCCTTACTCAATCAACTGACTATTCCAGCAGACCAAACACTAAACTAAACTCCCCCTCACTCAATTTAGTTGGATACCAGTATTGACAAGAATGAGGTGCATGATTCAACAAACATGCATTCATGAATGTCTAAATTATGCTAAATGTAATTTGACCCACGGTATTGGGCGGAGAACATAGGTCATAAGACCACCTCGACGCATGATGTGGGTTTCCAAATAGAAGAGATTTGCCCTTCTCCTAGCGTACCATTCTATATACCAAAGGGTCATGCATAATTATGCAGCAAGCAAATGCAATTCATCTTGACATGCAGAGTAAAATCTAAGAAAGTACATATGCAACAGATTTCCAATTTCAGCAAAGCATGCAGTTGGTAATTCATAATATGTTCAGAATTAACAATCAAGATGATTAAGCACTAGAAGTAAACATCATAAATTCAACTTTCAAGGAATTAAATGAAGAGTGGGGCTTGCCAAACCAGGTTGCCTTGTTTATTTTTCAACCCCCTTTTTATTTCTTTGTTCCAAGGCACACCTACAATGCAAAATCCTCATTTTCTGTTCAGAGGTACCCAATCTCAGTGCAGAATGGTGGTAATTCGATACCTAGTATCGGGTTATCGGTATTGTGTACTCTGGGACGTTACACTAGATGGGTTTTTAAGAATATGCTTAATGAAGAAGGAACAATCATTAGAAACAAGGCTAGGTTAGTAGCCAAGAGGTACAACCAAGAAATTGGCATTGACATTGAAGAATCTTATGCACCCATTGCTAGACTAGAAGCTATCAGACTCTTGCTAGCCTTTGCATGCTCCCTAGGCATTCGACTATATCAAATGGATGTCAAGAGTGCCATTTTGAATGGCTTGATAAAGGAAGAGGTTTTTGTAGAACAACCCCCCTAGTTTTGATCCAACTGATTTGCCTAACCATGTTTACCAATTGAACAAGGAACTATATGGACTAAAGTAGGCTCCGCGGGCCTGGTATGATAGACTTAGTACACATCTAACTGGGGAAGGCTACATCAGAGGTAAGATTGACCAAACACTTTTTACAAAGGTAAAGAATGGCCACATCATCATTGTACAGGTATATGTTGATGACATAGTATTTGGGTCTACCGACTCTAACATGTGCAAGCAGTTTGCTGAACATATGACACGAGAATTTGAAATGAGCCTCATGGCAAAACTCCAATTTTTTCTTGGACTGCAGATCACACAAATAAAGGAGGGATTCTTCATAAACCAGTCCAAATATACATTGGAGGTCCTGAAAAGATTTGGCATGAAGGAAGTCAAGCACATCTCCACACCCATGGGAACAAACGCATCCCTTGATGCGGATGAGAATGGCAAATCCATAGACTCCAAAACATACTGAGGTATGATCGGGTCACTCTTATATCTCACTACTTCAAGGCCTGACATTTAGTTTAGTGTATGTCTATGTGCTCGGTTTCAAGCTAATCCTAAAGAATCTCATCTCACTACTGTAAAAAGAATTTTGAGATACATAGCTGGCACACATGATTTAGGACAGTGGTACCCAACATCATGTCCCTTCAATTTAAGATCCTATAATGATGCTAATTATGCTAGATGTAAACTTGATAGAAAGAGTACCAGTGGCTATTGCCAATACTTGGGTGGTTGCTTAGTTTCATGGGCTTCCAATAAGCAGCACTCCGTCACTCTTCCTACTGCAGAAGCAGAATACATTGTTGTAGGTAGCTGTGGAACTCAGGTGCTATGGATAACGCACAAACTCTAGGACTATGGAGTAAATCTCGAATGCATCCCCATCATGTGCGATAACACCAGTGCCATTAATTTGTCCAAGAATCCCATTCAGCATTCCGTGTTTAGCGAGGTTTTTTTTTTTGGGTGTGTGTGTTTGTTTGTTGGTTGTTTTTGTGTGTTCGACTAGTTTGTTTGGGGTGGGGGTTTTTGGGTTAAAAATTTTTTATTAGTATTTTTTTGTTTTTAAACTTCTTTTTACATCTTAACCCCCAAGAACTTCAATTTGCATAAATGCTCAATTAATTTTAATAAATCTTTAACTAATTCAATTAATTGCCAGAAAAAGCCCTAAAAATCTAAAAAATAGCCTAAATTCATAGAATAAAATCTAGATCCGAACCACTAAGAATCCGCTAAGACACGGGCCTTACACACGCCCTTCGAAGATTCGATCGAGGTGCCTTCTGGAAGGCCGTAAAGGCCGTATAGGATGCGTGGAGGAATGATCCCCAATCATTGGAAGACATTTCTGCCCCTCCTTGACTTGGAAAAGAAGAAAGGGGCCTCCTCTTGCCTATATATCTGGTGCTCTGCCCAGGAGAGAACTCTCTCTGACAACTCTGCTTCCACCCCCATCACTGGTGGTATTCGAAGCCTCCTGAAGGTGCTCCCCAGAGTTCTTGTGCAGTGTTCCTGTGCGTGAAGAAGAGGGAAAAAGAGAGAGAGGGAGAAGGTGTGATGTCCATGGAGAGGGAGAGGAGTCAATGCTCCACGCTCCCCCATCATTCTTCTTATTTCTCTATTTTACATTTTTCTCTTCTTTGTATGTTGATGGCTTCCCGAACATGGGTCTTGGGATGATGTATCAGTTTCTATTTTGAGGAATAAATGAAATTCCCTTTTGCAGTGTTCAGATATGAGTGTGCCTCATTTCTGCAATTTCATTTTCTGTAACTCTTGCTACCCCTATTCCCCAATGCGCTGTGATTCTACATTTGCACTTTCTTCTTTGTTTCCTTGCTGGAAGAGGATTGCTGTATTGTAAGAAGGGTCCAAGTTTGGTCAATCCAGTTGCAGTGGATTGGACTTTGCTGCCCTCCTTGATTCACCAGATGAAGCTCCTCATATAGGACCTCATTCTGGGCTCCGATATGCTAGATTGGCCTTAGTGGGCTACTCTGGCCTTTCATGGTAGATTCACGCCCTCCTAGGCAACATCGATCATAGGTCCCTTCCCCAATATCCCAACACAGGTCCTGGTTGGGAGCATTGATCTAGATTGATTTCATGTTGCTGGAATTCCTAATTACTATACGGTGTAATATTGCTAGATGAAGAGCCATGGGCCTTCTCACCCCCCTCCCATGGGTTGTTGAGGCCTTGGTCTATTCCTAAAATCTATTGGGATTGCATGCAAAAATTCATGAGCACTCCTCTGGGTGAACCGTGCACTGCATGATATTCATGGCAGTCCAGTTAACGGTTGACAAACATATTTGCTCTCTAGTCCAAGCATTTTCGTCATCCGAAAGTTGAAATGGACCACTGGTGACGACTTTTCATAGCTCACGACTCTGAGATCGTAAGAACACCTCCATACTGTTCTTCCAATACAAGTAGTTAGCACCATCAAAAAATGGGGGTCTATTAATTGAATGCCCCTCAGCTAGGAAGCTGCGAGCATTGTCGTTTCCAGGTCATCCTGGGTCGTTGGACCACATTGTGGGAAACCTGTTCTGATACTAACTGATGTGTATGTGGCAATACGATTCTAGAGGGGGGTGAATAGGACCGCCCCTTTAAAATTTGATTTCAGAAATTTAAACTAGCTTTCAGTAAACTGGACGAAGGAAAGATAGATTCAGATCATGCCATTGAATGAAAAATATTCACAAACACCTTACGTGCGCAAGATTGGTACGAGGCGGAGGACCAGTACTAATACTTCCTCACGCAAGGGGAAGCTATCCAGATAGGCTTGACCTATTGTTCTAGCAATGCCTTTTGATATACCAAGCAAGCTTGAGAATGGGGATAAAGAATATGCAAATCAAACCACAATTGCACCAAGGATTTTTTAGGTGGTTTGATTACTATCCAGAAATCTACGTCCACCCCTCGCTTGATCAGGATGAGGCTTCACTAAACTTGGATGAAACCGCTACAACGGCTGATCACACAGCTTACCCACCAGAGGAACAACCTCCTCCCTTCCTCTGAACAGCACAGAGGGAACCCGTGCTTACCAGCTTGATGAGTACACCTCTGATTCTAGCCCAATAGAACCAGCAACACTGCGCTAAGGCAATACACGAGGAACCCACCTTACACCCTGGTATGCAAACCAAGAAGTGACTAGTTCAAACTTATCACACCTCCGATAAATGGAACAATGCACTATCAGAGAACAACAACCACACCGTCTCAAAGGAAATCATTAAAATAAAAACAAGAAGCAACGAAAATACAAGAGAGGAAAATCAAATGTAGCTCTGAATGCTGATTCAAGAGCTTTCACTAAAATCGGAACAATCTTCTCTCAAACTGGGCTGCGATCATTCTCTCCTTCTTTCTATCTCTCTTCCTTTCTAGCTCATGAGGTGGCTCTTTCCTTCTTCATAGATGGGCTCTCTATTCTTCGACAACAGCAGCTTTAGCTTCAAGGGTTTGAAGGGTTTAAGTAGCAGAGCCTCCAGTAATTTAACTTAATTCAAACTCTTTGGTTAATTATCAATTAAATTATCTTTCTAGAGTGTATTTATCCCTTTATTTCGTGGATAGGCTAAATAACCTTCTAGAATATGGGCCAAACTTAATGGGCTTGGTCCTTAATTCCTTTGGGCTTTATTTAATAAGGCTAGGTTAAGTATTTAACATAATTTGGGCCTTATAATAGCTTATTCATTCATTTAAGCTCTCTATAAATTCTTAATAAATTTCAAAAAATGCCTAAAATAATCTAAAAATTATTTATATAATATTCTGGGGCATTACAGGTCCAGTCTCTAGCTCCAACATGTCAACTACACACCTCAACGGTCAATCGACCAGCTCCAGTTCTTTTGACTACTACACTCAGTCGACCTACTCTAGCTCTAGTTCCAGTGCCAACCCCAGCAGCAGTCCCAGCATCAATCCTAGCACTAGCTCCAGCTCCGGTTCCAGTTCTAGTGCCAATCTCAATCCTAATTTCTGATTCCAGTTCCAGTCTCCGGCTACAACACCTCAGGGGTCAACCGGCCAGTTCCAGTTCTAGTTCCAGTACCAGTTCCAGCATCCCAGCTACTACATGTCAGTGGCTACCCGGCTAGCTCCAGCTTCAGTCCCAGCTTTAGTTCCAGTTCTAGTGTGTCAGATACAGTACCTCGACAGTTTGTCAGACAGCTCCAATCCCAACTCCAGTCCCAACTGCCAGCCCCAGTACTCGGCTACACACCTCAATGGTCAGCTGACCGGTTCCAATCCCTGTCCCAGTTCCAGCTCCAGCGCCAGTCCCTACACCAGTGCCAATTCCAGTTCCCGTTCTAGTTCCAGTCATAGACCCAGCTCCAACCCCCAGTCTCTGTCCCAGCCCCAGTTCCTGGCCGCAATGCCTTCCGTGGCCACCTGGCCAACCCAGTTCCAATTCCCCAAACCAATGTGAACTACATTTCAGACTAACAACATGTCAGCAGTCGGTGTGCCTCTACTCGACCTATAGCCATCACACTCCGGAATCACCCACCAACCTTAACAGCACAGGCCATCACATCCTTATGGGTTGATCCCGACCCCCAGTAACATAGGTCTATACCCCTCGAAGGGTTAGCCCCATTACCCAATACTCTTTCCCTAGCTCCCAGCACTCAGCCTCTAGCACCTGGTATCCTGTCCCAGTACCTAGCACTCAGCTCCCAGTACCCAGCGTCTAGTCTGCACCATTCCCTATGCTCAGTCCCTCGCTCCTGCACCCGAAGATGGGTATACCCAGTTCCCTATCACCTATGATCATTGGAGGTGACTCCTTCAAATATGACTGCAAAGATGTCATCAGGATGGATCACCCTAAAGACAAACATCTGATGACCTTCCTTAAGTGGTTCAATATTCAAGGGAAGAGGGACTTAATCCTCGTCCGCCGGGCTGAGCAGGCTCTACTTGTTGAAAGAGATAGCCTGACTAATTTTGTTGTGCGGGGGAGGCCCATCTATCTCCCCGGAGAAGAGTAGTCCTCCCGTGATAGAAGCGGGGGAAATTGTTGAAGGAGAAACTGGGTCTTCCAAGGCCTTGGCCCTTGTTACTGAATCTGCCTCTAGGGAGGTCAGCCAGGCTGAGTGCGAGGAGCAAGTGTCCTCAGCTGTTGAGGTTCCTGGTGTAGCTCCTCCCTGAGGGGTTGGCAAGGAAGTTGTTGTTGTCGAGACTTTACCCGTTACATCAGCTGCTGGGGTTGGTTCCAGTGTAGGTGCCCTATGAATTATGCCATCGTCGTCCTCTAATACGAGCGACGATATCTGGGCTGCCGTGGATAGCAGAGTGGATTTCCAACTTCCCGAGACATCACCACTTGTTCTGCAGTCATCGAGCGACCTGGTGTGGCGGTTCTTGGGAACCCTTCAGCAGACCATAACAGCCAACCAGGATTTGACTTATGTGCAGCTGAGGGGCTTTGTGGAGCACCTTTCTCGCTCGCTGCTGGCTTTTGGCTGCCCCATGGATGATTGGATGCCACGGGTAATATTACTGCTAAAATATGTGAATAGACGGGAATTTCTTGGCTGAGAAGTAGCTGATCAACTGACGGTCATAAAACTAGAACGAGCTGAATGCCGAACCGCCCTTGCCTCTTTGAGAGGGACTGCGGTGCAAATGAGGGATGTGGCCAGCACTTCTTCGCAACGCCGGGCCTTCTTGACAGCCTAGATAGCTGAATTACGCACTGAACTTTCCAAGGCCGAAGTCGGGCTTCAGGAGGCTAAGCGTCAGGAAGTTCAGAGTGTAGAGGAAGCTGAGTTAGCCGAAGGACAAGCTGCTTCCTTCAAAGAGAAATTATCACAGCTGGAAGCCACCGAGTCTCGACTGTAGAAACTGACCTGTCACCCTTCCTTGGGCATCTTGGAGCTAGAGGACATCTTCCGACGTCCACTGCAGTAGCCTCTTTTGTTAACTTCTCTTCTCTTTTTGGTAGAGTTTTATGTACCTCAAGGGATGCCTCGAGTAATCATGTATTTTGCCACCTTATGGCAATGAAATATCTTTATTTTTCGCTAAATTGTGACTTCATTTTTTCTCTTTCTCAGTAAAGTGATTTGAATCTCAAATCATAATTTTTTTTTAAAAAAAATAAAATTTAATACACATCGAGAAGGGACACCCTGTTTTTTCCACGCGGGAAGGTGGGGAAGGTGGAAAGCGATGGGGGGCGTGGACTGGTCCCCCGGGGGTGGGGGCATAATGGACATTTCCGCAGTTTTCATGAGAGAGAGAGAGAGAGAGAGAGAGAGATTTTTGGGGGAGCAAATGGGTGACGCCGACGCGGACGGGCCGGCGAAACGTGCCCCCTTCTCTGCACCGCTCGCTGTTTCGGGACGTGGACTTCACGTGCATCCGTCGGGTCCATCGCCGAGGAGTCGCCACCGACCAGGATGACCTCCGCACCCCGCCCCCAATTGGTAGCAATGGGCTACCCGAGAAGCTGACCTCCATTCCTATTGGCGGACGTACGCTGCCGTTCCTGTTGCTGGCGTGGCGTCGATTCCCCTTGAGTTCATCATCAAATGGGATGACAGCTAATTAGGGCTCCTTGATGTAGTGTCTGCATTTTATTTTCTCTTCCGATCCAGATTATTCTTTTATCTCTCCACCTTTTACTTTTTCTGGTGTTTGAAAATACCTCTGCCCGTTGTGTTGTCTGGTATTATCTATTCTTTTTTTTACGAAAATGTCTTAATATTAAAGTGTTAAAACAATATTAATATATTTTAAATTTTAAATTCAAAATATATAAAATTTCACGACCTTTAAAATGTTAGTTTATGTTTCTTCTAAAAATTGAACCGGATAGTGTAGTATGACAGGGCGAGCTAGGTTGGTTAAGGACAAGAAAAAATAAGAAGAGAGAGAGAGAGAGATGGGAAGTCATGGTGGAGGTGGTGACTTTGGCGGCTGCGACTGAGGTCGTGGGAGGGGAAGAGAGAGAAGAGAGAGTGAGAGAGGGAGCCCGGAGGTCACGGTGGGGGTGGTGGCCTTGGCGGCAATGACGAAGTCCATGGAGGGGGAGAGAGAGTGAGAGACAGAGGTGGGAGAGTGATAGGGAGAGGCCAGAGGATGCGGGCGGAGGCAATAGCAACGGAGGTCGGAGAGAGAGAGAGAGAGAGAGGATGTTGTGCCGAAGGTGGTGGCCCTAGCGACAGTAGTGAAGGTCGTGGGAGGGGGAGAGAGCATGATACAAAGAGGGGAGAGTGACATGGGGTGCTCGGAGGTCGTTGGGGGGCGATGGCCCTGGCAGTAGTGCAGAGAGAGAGAGAGAGAGAGAGAGAGAGAGAGAGAGAGAGAGAGAGAGAGAGAGAGAGAGAGAGAGAGAGAGATTGTTGTCTTTCCTTTGGACTTGACTCTGGACTATAATTGTTGAATTTAAACTGTTAATTAAAAAGTAATTTTATTTCTGCTATCTTAGCAACTCGATCTAATGAAATTTAATTGCTTACTGCTATATCTGTCAGTTCAATGTACTACTCGACAATCCTTTTATCCCTTTAGGAGCTTTACCGCTATTGGGAGACCTCGCGGGTTCCAAGTGGTATCAGGTGTATTCGATAGTCCTATCGGGTATATCTGGTATTCGGGATCTGGGTTGTTACAGGTGGTATCAGAGTTGTTGTTGCGTGAAGTACATGGAAATCTCAGATATATAGTTACCAGAGTCGTAAAAGTCCTGTATAGTCACCCAGCTAATGGCTGGTGGAATTTGCTGGCATTAGGTTTCATGATTCTGTATCGCTTGGTTTCTCTGTGATGTCTGTCTCGACCATGTTGTACTTGGCAGTGTTCGCCGAAAGACTCGAATCTGCGGTACATTGTTCGAGGTCGTCATGTAAGTTGCTCAGGTTGCTATTGACTTTTAGCATTGGTGTGATGGCCGTACACGTCCTTACATTATTTTGGTCACTCCAGCTTAAGTCTGTTTCAGCTCCTGATGTGTTTCACTTCTTTGAAGTGCTCGATTAAATTTCGTGATTGAGAAGTTGCTCAGGTGAGCTAGGATTTTCCCTTCCTGGTGAGCTTTTGTTAGTGAGCTTTTTGTTTCTCATCCCGTCTGGTGGAGTCTTTTCGAGGTTAGTCTTGGAATTACTATCTTAGTGATGCCTTTGTCATGTGTCTGCTTAAGTGTGGACAGCTTTATTCTTAGCCTGATCTGCTCCTTGCTTTATGGTTGCTTAGCTTTGGACTCTGTTGTGGCGTTAAGAGCTATTGCCTACTGTGTTCGTCGTGCCGTGTCCAACGGCCGATGTATTGTGAAGGCTCATCTCTTGTTTCAGGACGTAAAGGTAGGCTGAGATTAGAATTTTCCCTTGTGCTTTGTGCTGATGCTGGCACTCTCTTTCCTTGCTCTTAGGCTATTTGTGATCGGTTGTTCGCTAGATCAGTACTCGTGGCGTGTTAATTGCGATTCCAGTGAGTTGCGATGGCGCCGAACGTGTGCGGAGATGTGGATACCGTGCTATTTTCAGATGCCTGTGTGCGTTGTCTGAGTGCACAGTGGGAGCGTGCGGGTTGGTTACCCACTGGTCGAGAATTGCTGTTATGTCCCCTAGGACTCAACTCAGTCTCATTCTGTTTTGTTTTGATGATAGCAACACATGTTTTAAACATATTCGAAACTTAAAATAGTACAGTATATTTTCAAACTGAAAGCAAATACTGTGATAAGGTATTGGTATCAAAGATCGAAGCAAATGCCTGCATATAAGTTTCCAACGAGTAATCCACAAAAGGTCATACTTTTAGTTATAGATTATAATATCTGTGAAATTCAACATCATTAGTGGATTTTTTTCCATTCAACCATTACATGAGAGATAAAATCATGATGAAACCAAGACTCTCTCTCTACTCTTTTCTAGAGAGAGAGGCTTTGAGGTTTTTTGGCACTGTGGGGAGGGGTGATGCACCCGGGGCGTCCCTGGGAGGTGGTCGCCGGGGCGTACCAGACACCTCTGGGTTACCTGGTGGCTGGCAACAGGCCCCACCTCTCTATTTTCGGTGCGGGAGAGCTAGCCATGTTTGTAGGTTTTATCCTTTCCCACTTGTGGGGAGGGGGCTGGTGCGACAAGAGGGGGGCTGGTCGTCATTATAGCTTCATAGAGGCCCTTCGAGGCTTTCCAATAGGAGGTGTGGAGAGTGGCTTTTTGAAAGGATGTGTAGAGGCACATCCCCTTCCTGCAGTTTTTGTGAAGGAGAGGCTTATTTGGTTTGAGAGAGGTGTGTGGGTGGCTCTGGTGGAGGGGAGGGTGACGGAGGACGGGGTGAGGCAGTTGTTGGAGGCAGGTGGTGCAAGGGAGGCATGGTGGGTGGTCTCTACGGTGCTTTGAGGGGGTTTCCTGGCCATCGGTTGGTCGGTGGAGGCCATCGAGGCTGCTGTGAACGTGGGCTTCCTTTTGACCGATGCAACTTTTCTCTGAGTGGCTAAGTGGCCTGCCAGGAAAGGCTCATACCCTGACCCCCGAGGGTGTTGGTGTTGCATTCGTCTGGTCAATCTCCTTTTGGTGCTCTGTGACGAAGTAGGCGTCTCTCCCGTCATCAGGAAGTTTGGTTCTGTGGAGCCGACCTCGATCAAGGTATGGCCGGAGGGGGAGCTATTAGTGGTCGAGACGGTCACTTGGCCCTATGGGGCGAAGGCCATCCCAGCAATGGTCGAGGTCGAGGTCGAAGTCAATTGTTTTCTGATTCACGTCCAGTAAGAGAAAGGGAAGGAGTCAGTAGAGGGCTAGGGGGGTGGAAAGGCCTTGTTTGGAGGAGGATGGTGAGGGAATTTTGTGTGGAGTTGCTAAAATAATGGAGAGAGTGTTATGAGAGAAACAATGGGTAGGAGGATGTATAGGGGAGTACTTGGAAAGTGTTATAAGGAAAATAAGGTACGAGACTGTTTAGGGAAGCAAAGCCTCCGCGATGGTGATCTTTGCTCTAAAGATTTGGAGGCATTATCTATATGGCGAGAAGTTTGAGATTTTCATTGACCATCAGTGTTTGAGGTATGTGTTTCCCTAGAAGGATCTTAACCTCAGGCAGAGGAGGTGGATGGAGTTCATGACGGATTATGATTTCACTCTGTCTTATTAACTTGGCAGGATGAATGTAGTGGCTGATGTCTTGAGTAGAAAGGTGGTGGTCAGTCTGATGTTGTTGAGGAAGTGGAGGTTATGGGAACAAGTGCTGGCCATGACATTTAGGCTCAAGGTCCCACGGGACCAGGGGTCGACCATCCTTGCGAGTCTGACTGTCACGCCCGCTATTCATCGTTAGGTGACAGAGGCTCAGCGTGCGGACCCCGAGTTACCTCAAATGTTGTCGATGGCCAAGGTGGAGTTTGGTGAGGATGGAGCCGTGAGATTTCGAGGTAGGCTATACGTCCCAGCTAAGAAGCAAGTGAGGCGTGCAGTGTTGCAAGAGGCTCATGGAAGCCAGTACACTATGCATCTGGGAATGATGAAGATGTACCAGAACCTGAAGAGGCAGTTCTGGTGACCTGGTATGAAGAGAGATGTGGTAAAATTCATGGCCAGGTGCTTGACCTGTTAGCAGGTAAAAGCATAGCATCAGCGGCCAGGTGGTACGCTTCAGCCCTTGGAGGTTCCCACGTGAAAATGAGACCATGTGACCACAGATTTTGTGGTTGGGTTGCCGAGGACTCCTAGTGGGCATGATAGTATTTGGTTGCTGGTGGACAGACTGACTAAGATGGCCTGGTTGTTACCGATCAAAGTCAGTTGGAGCGTGCACAAGTTGGCCCGATTATATGTGGAGCGAATCATTCCATTGCATGGAATCCCCATTTCCATTGTATCTGATCGAGATCCTCGCTTCACTTCAGAATTTTAGCAAAGCTTTTAGAGAGCTCTGGGTACAGAGTTGGCATTTAGTTTGGGTTACCACCCTTAGTCAGATAGTCAGTCTAAGAGGATCATCCAGACTTTGGAAGATATGTTAATATCATATTGCCTAGAGTGGCAAGGAAGTTGGATCCATCATTTGCCTTTAGTGGAGTTTGCCTATAATAATAGCTATCATTCGAGCATAGGCATGGCTCCGTATGAGGCATTATATGGGCGACTGTGTCAGACTCTGCTCGATTGGTTTGAGGTTGGTGAACGTGTCTTGACAAGGCCAGATTTAGTGCAGTAGTGTATTGAGGTGGTGCAATTGGTCAGGCAGAAGATGTTGGCAGCGCAGAGTCGTGAGTCCATTAAAGTCACTCGAATGCCAAGAATCAATGAAAAATCTACAGTTTTAATGCATAATATAATGCACCAGATCTGGGGCGTTATATGACTATAATGGATCTAGCCTACACCACTATGCTAACCACCTTACTGGGTCAACGGTCAAATGATCAGTCAATGGTCAAATGACGGACTTGGAGGAGTCCGTCAAAGGGCACATAATGCACCTCCTTTGGCGCGTTAAAGGACTATAACGCACCAGGCCTGGCATGTTATGTTGACTGGGTTACGGGTTAGACGAGCTCGATACCGAACTCCCTCCCAGTCGACCGTAATCGACGGGGGATGCGCGAAAACAAACTAACATGCTCAAGCATGCATCCATACATCCATTTACAAACATAAAGATGATGCCCATGGACGTAATTTCATAGTGTAATGACTAAATTATGCTAACATGGAACAATGCACAGAAAATGATGCAACTGGCATCGGACCATGGTGCATGTGGTACCGACGGGTTCCTAGTGAGGAAGAGAGTCCATCCCCCTACCTCTGACACGATGAGGAAGTCGATCTGGTGCCGAACAGACGACGAGGGCCACTGTGACCCCCTGGCTCCAAGAGCCTCCATGCTCCGCAGGTCAAGGGAAGAAGGACGTCCATACGATCCTTGCGACACGACCTTCCTAACGGCGCCTCCCGCGCCTCGATCAGCGGCCGTCTGGACCAAAACTGAGCGAGGAGAAGAAAAATTCTAAAATTAGGCCAAAAATTCCCCAAATAGGGTTTTGCAAGAAAAATAGTGAAAACACCAGTCATCAGTGATACATGAGGCGTCAAAACACTCCTGGTGAGATGAGGAACTCATTCCCCTACCTCGATCGTGACGAAACCTGCAAAATGGTGTAGATCGGACGACGGGGCGTCACAGCTCCTCTCGGCCCGCCTCGTCTCCACGGTCCCCAAACCACAGAATAGAGGGTACCACCTCAACCTACACGTCGAGCCCGTCCCAATGGTGCCTCCCACGACCCGGTTCGACGTCATTTTGACCGAAACTGAGTGAGATTGGGAGAGAAAGAGAGAGAGCGCTTGAGGGTGAGAGAGAGGAAGAGAGAGGGGATCGAGAGAGTGGAGAGAGAAGAGAGAGGGGACGTGGGTTTTTAATTAAAACTTTTGATTTTTATTTTTTTTAAAAAATTTTCTTCAAATTACATTTTAACCCCTCAAGATTTAAAATTATAAATACACCCATTAAATTTGTAATAATTCTTTAACAAATTCAAATAAATACTTAACCAAACCGCTCGAGAAGACACCGCTCGATATTGGCTGGAGTCACCAGCTTGTCCGTCGACCGGCGATGCTCCAGGAGGATCGCAGCCTCTCGCGCCACCTCTGGTGATATCTCGGCTAGCTTCGGAGGGATATTCGAGTGAAAGTTGGGCACCACCAGGAAATTCCAGTGCGCTTCCACTGACGAGGTGCCCACCCAGAAGTACTGTCTCTTCCACCCCATGTGGGAAGAGTCCTTCTGGGATAGCGACACGCAACTCCTATTCCACCTCGTCTGAATAAAATAGAAGCCCTTGCCTGCCGAGAGATGCTCCTTTAGCTCAAAAAAATAATGGAAGAGATCCAGCAAAAGAATGATCCCACACTGGCGACAAAGGAAGCAGAAGGAATAGAGGAAGAGATAAGAATTGGCAACCAACTGAATGGGAGCCAACGAGAAGAAGTTAAGGAGGTCAACAATGAAAGGTTGAAGGGGAAGGCGGAATCCACTCTTCCACAACAAAAGAAAAGAATAAAAGTACTCAGAACGAGAATCCAGGCTTGTTTCGTAAGGAGTTGGAGTGGCAAAATGGTATTTTCAGGACAAGCGGTACTGGCACTTCAGCCGCTTTACCTCCACCTCCCCCAACTTACTACACTTCGGAGCTCATGGCACCACTACAGCCCTTGCGACAAGCCCACCTTCCGATTCTTTGACCTCTGGTTGCTGGTCCGCCATGGAGACAGAAGGAGAACTCGAAAAAGGTGACTCTGAAGACTTTGGGGGGAGGGGGAGTTGCTGAATCGTCGTCGCGATAAGCTCTGCCAGTGCTGCGAACGTCGCCGTGAGTCTCTGCTCCTCTGTCGTACCCTCATGGTACATAAAAAACCCCCAAGCACAAGAGCGATGGAGAGCAAAACCCTAAGGGAAATCGGGGTTTTGAATGCAAATAACGCACAACGCTTATAACCCCTAGCGGGAGGCTGCGCGACGTTTCGACCTCCCAGAAAAAGGGGACTCCTCGCTTCGAATCTGTAAGGATCACCATTATTACGGGAACCGATAACCACGCCATGTGGTCTTCTATCACAGTCGGATCTCCACCCACCCGAGCCACAATAGTCTGACCCCAACGATTACTCTACCGAGCCTAATCTGGCTCGGGTGTAGGAGGGGGACAAGTGGAGAGAGGGATTTCCGCAGCCTGTATATGAGCGGCCAAACAAGGTCCTGCCAGACCAAACGAGGCCCAGCTCTCTCAAGTGATAGCCCGTCGGGCCCACTTATTATGAAATAAGCCCAATAAGTCACTCGAGCATCTTTCCTTAGGCTTTATGCTGATGCTAGCACTCTCTTTCGTTGCACTTAGGCTATTTGAGATCGGTTGTTCACTAGATCAATACTCGTGACGTGTTAATTGTGATTCTGATGAGTTGCGATGGCATTGAACGTATGCTGAGATGTGATTACCGAGGTCTTTTATGATGCCTGTGTACATGCTAGAGTGCACAGCGAAAGCATGTGGGCTTGTTACCCACTGGTCAAGGATCATTGTTATGAGATTCTCACTGATCGAGAGAATTACTTCTTCTCGATGTGACTTCATCTTGACTTCCTGTGCCTTTATGTCATCTTTTGCCGTGCCATTGTTGGTACTTTTTCTGGTGTTAGCATCGGCATTTGTGAGTGTTGGGAAATTTGTCGGCATTTCTGTTGATTGAGTACCCTCTGCTCCTCTATCTTTCTCTTGGGTGTTATGCTCTCGAGGCGTGCCTATAGTCCTTGAGATGCGTCCCTTGAGATTGTCATTTTGTGTCATTTCTTGTGGTCGTGGGTCTTTTCTTGGTGAGCTGCTCGATGCATGGCTCGTTCCCTGTAGTCAAGTGATCAGCTGCTGTTGTGCCTTGATGTGACCCTGCTTGCAGTTGTGTTCCGTGGTTCTGTGTACTGTACGGAGTCAGAATCCTACAAGTGCTGTCGTGTTGCTGCTATTATTTTTGTAAGTGTTGTTGTCTCCGTGAATTTGTCGTTGGTGTCATGTGTGCCAGGTGTTCCCTGTCACCTTTGGCACTGGAGCCGATGATGTGGCCAGCCGATCAGCTGCGAGGACTATGTTTCCTTGTGTAAGCTGATGCTTGCCGTAGTATTGTCATTTCGTTATTCGTGATATATTATTGTGGCAGTCGTGTCTCTTTCCCTGTCAGACGTAAGTGACGTTGCCTTGATTCGGAGGTGTCAGACTTCTGTTCACTTGTGTCGTGCTCAGTCCTGAGCGTGTGCTCGTGATTCTGGTCTGACTATGTTCCTCTGAGCTGTGTTTCTCGTGATTCGTGTCGCTTCATAGTTGTGTTGTCGGGTTGTTATTCTCTGCTTCTCCTTTGTTAGTCCTTAAATTTTAAGGATGAAATTTCTTAAAGGAAGGGAGGATGAAATATCCTGGATCCTTAGTGGATGATTGCTGGGTCTTCATTAGGTCTTTCGGATCCTTTTTGGAGAGTTTCGGATCGCTTTTGTAGCACCCGAGTTGGGTTTTACAATCCGTGTGGGTTTTTCTCCCGTATAATCTACGAAACCCTACGGTGAGTTTATTCCTCAATTCATCGTTCTTTTGACTGGAGGGCTGACAGAACAAAATCTGTTGCTTCCTGGCCAGCTTGATTGCATGGCCAGTTATATATGGGACTCCCATAATTGGGACAAGTGGATCTTTCATCTCTTCGGGGAATCTGCAATCATCATCCCCTTTTGCAGGCTGCTTCTTGGCCACAAAAAATACGGTAGGCTGGCCATCAGAATTAGGGACCTCCAGAGTCTTCAATACTTCGACTGTTTGACAGTCCACATTAGCTGCAGGCTTGATGACCCCTGGCGGGACCCTGACATCCCCGAGTATTTCTTCAAGTTTTTGTGCCCCCGGTTTAGGGTGAATGCTGAGCTGAATTGCCCTGCGATCTCCTTCTTCTTCAGATATGAGTGACACCTCTGGGGGAGCCACGTAGTTAGGTGGCGGCAGAGGGAACTAGTCACTGGATTCTATTTTCTTCTTCCCTTTATCCTGAGCTGGAGGATTAGGCATCTTCGACTTCCCTAGGTACAAAGATGCATCTAACAAGTGTCATTCAAACACCTTAAAAGGGTGTAAGTCAGTGAACACTCTCTCTCCTTTCCTGTTTTGAGGGTATTTTATGCACTGGTGGAGGGTGGAGCCCACCACTTGATTCTGATGCAGCCACGGCCGGCCCAATAATGCCTTGTTTGACATATCAGAGTTTATCACATGGAACTACACCTTAGTAGTGAAGTCACCGAGTGAGAGTTCAAATTCCGCCACGCCCATGGGAACTTCAAATTTCTGGTTGAAACCATCAATTCTCATATCCCTGACCTCGATTAGGTGCACATCAAAGTAGTGTTTCTGATATACTTGATAGGGGAGTATGTTGACTGCTGCTCGTGGGTCAATCAATATTCTGCTTATTGGTTGCCTGTTCAGTTGCCCCCTCATATAAGGGGGTCTGTTGTGATTGATGGAGGGTAGAAGCATGTCTTCCTCTATAAATGTCATAGCCACCCCCAACTACGCTTTAGCAAAATAGCACTCGAAGTATGCTGGGGTTTGTAGGGCCGTGATAATGGCTTGTCTTCTTTCTTCGTCGAGGGAGAGTATATCCTGTTGTAAATCCTATTTTGATGATTATCAACATTAATGACCTTTAGTTAAAGTGATGGTGTATGTATTTTGATGCTATTTATCTATCAGATGTTCATCTAATTGTTCATCATAAGGTCCATGCATGATCTGTTAAGTCCATGTTAGTCGCATTCAAAGTCTATGCAAGTTTTGTTTATCTGGCTGTCAAGCATTTGCACAACAAAGTCCATGCATGTTATTGGTCCGTCCTTACGGACCAAAATGAAGAAGCTGTACTCCTTCCCCAAGGAGAGGACCCAAGTCCTGTTTGAATGGGCCACTCAATACAACAAAGTCACTCTCCCGGAACCAAAGAGCCCGGCAGATGCTAGAAGAAAAGATGATTCCTGCTTCTGCCCGTATCATCAAATGATCGGGAACTCCATTCAAGATTTCTACCCATTCAAAGATGCTATTGAAAGGTTGATCAGAAGAGGGGAGCTACAAATGGGTGACTACAAATTAGATCCTCCATGCCCTCATGACTTGCCCGACCTGAAAAGGGCAGTCAATATGATATCTCTACACCCGCTACTACCTGAAGGGCTGATGCCAGCTGCAAAGGAGAATGAAAAGAAGAAGCTCAAGAATAAAGGGGGGAGCATGGTCTTCCTCTATAATACATTGTCTACCTCACCCGGCATGAGTCAAGTTGCTGAAGAAGAAGATGAAGAATCATGTTGTCCACCGCCTGTCAAAGAGGCACGCTACCATACCCCTTCTCCACGTGAGAGTATGGGGGCAAGGATGCCAACCTTTAAAGCACGAGATGCTCTCGGTGATAATGACAAGATGCCACTAGTCCCGCCCCAGACTGAGGCGGAAGGTAGACCTTCTAGCTCCCCCGAACCTAACCCTGCCATGGTAGTAGAGCTATATCAAAAGCTTCAAGAGATCGAAGTACTAAGAATAAAATTAAGCACAATAGGTTTGTACCTAGCTATACTCGGGCGGCCTGGGTCATCTTTCGAGACTTCGCATGGTGACATTCAGCCACCCAGAACCTCACCACGACCAACTAGGCCCCAAATGACGCATGATTATATAGGGGCCACCCCCTACCAATAGCTCCATCACGGGCCTTCCGCGCGACCCTCGGCTTCTCGGGCATGTCAGGGGGAAGCTACCATATCCCGTGCCATACCATTCATGGCCCCGATTCCACAACCAATGGGGTCGAGCCTCGTCGCAACTCCGATGATAGTAGGCAAGTCGAAGGTGGAGCGTGCTGCTAAGATGAAGCTAGCTGAGGGAGAAATCGCCGCGGCAATGCTATACATGACCGAATAAAGGAAGAATGAGTTTGCGTCAGATTACATCCGGCGGTGGAGGGATCTGTAACGCCCGGTAAATTATAAAGGTTAAAATAGAAATAACTATCTATATTTTAAAAAGAGAAAAGACAATTAGAAATCTTACATATCTTTCTGAGGAATAAAACAACATCTTCTTATATATTAAAGATAAAATAAAATAGGGTCATGGAGATCTAGATTTGTTTAATTATCATGCAAGTGATTGCAAGGAAATGAAACGTCATTCTTCACAGAGTTTAGTCGAATACGAACAGAATAACCAGAATCTGTGGCGTTAATTTGATTGCCACACTACATGCCCATTTAGTGACATCATTTTTTTATCAATCATTATTATACAAAAGTACACGGAATAAATCCGGTAGCATATCCACCTCATCTTGGACCATGCCAAGTGGGAATAGGAAATCATCCACGCAGAGCCGGGACAAAATCCACAAAAAGATCGGAGCATATTAAGGCCCGAAGATTAACCGAGATAATGTTCGCCTACCATGGCATTTTGATATTATTATTCCCCAGGATGGAGTCAGTAGAGGATGTGCAGAGGCAGATCTCCTTAGATCCCAGGGGGGATGAAAATGATATTTGTTCGACAGAGCGGAGATCAGAATTCATTCGAACAGCATCTCCCCTTTATCTCGGATCATGCCCGGGAGAGTATAGGACATCCATCCACGGAGTGCTGAGACGGAAGCCAAAAAGATGCGGACATATGTAACCCAAGATCCGAAGGGATCGAGACATAATGGGACAATATCCGCCATCATGGTGTTTTATTAATATCCCCCTTTAGGGAACCGCCAGAGAACATGCAGTGGTAGAACTCTGTGGGCCAGTGGGGTTAGAAGGAACATCACGGATCGATCAGTAGAATGTAGAATGTAAGGGTAAAACCCCATTAATTTAACTCCCTTATATTCAAGTGAAAACCCATGATTTCTCCCCGAGATGGTGGAGGTTTGAATGAAGGTTAGAGAAACAGTAACACCGAGCTCAGGCTGGTTTTGGGGCTTATTGAAGTTGTTGTGAGGTTGAGTGCCTCAAGGATTTCAAGTGGTTGCAGAGTATAAGGTGTAACTGGGATCGGTGGCCCAAAAGGGAGGGGGCATCGGCCTGGTGTGTGTAGCCCCGGTGCGAAGGGGGATCTCCACGCTGGAGAATCGACCAGTCGGTTCGCCTAGAGTCAGCGCGGAGGGGGATTTTGGGCGGCGAGAAGGCAGGTGCCAAGGGCTTAAGCAGGGCGCTGATGGGCGAGAGCCTGGGCTGAACAGGGGCTAGGAGGTCGAATGTTTCAGGAGATTAAGGGGTTTGGGGTTTTAATTTGAAGGCTCTAGAGAGGCTTTCTGGGTGAGCTACCAGGGGGACAGAGGTTCATTCACAGAGGGTCCATGGGAGGCTGAGCGGCCATTGAAATAAGCTCATACGATATCATCATAATATCCCTCGCAATTGAATGAATAGTCGATGAGTTGTTGTAGCCTCTGGAGGGGCGTTAGCTCTGCTGGGGATTGCAAGGTAGCCACTTGTTCGGCTTGCTTCTTGAGTCGCCTCTTGAGGTTCTTCCTTCTGTTCCTCTCCCGTTTCTTGGTGATGGTCATCTCCAGCGAAGGAGGAGAAGGAGGCACTAGAACTGGAGCTGACAGATCCGCACTGGGATGTCATCGAGCCGATGGGTTTGCAGGGCGAGGTCGGTGACTCCTCTTTGCCCAGATCTCGATCCAGGCACCTTCCGATTGTTGTAGTTGGAAGGTAGCATCGATCGCCTGCTTGATAACTTTGAGTGGTAGTTCCTGGTAAGTGGGAATGTTGGGACCGGTGTTCAAAGATGTGGACGTGGCTTGTTGCCCTATCCGCGGTTGTTGAGGGAGTCTACCAAGAACCGGTTGACTCGTGCTAGCGTCTGAGGATGTGTGCACAGTTTGATGCCTTAGCCACAGTGGCGAGGGACGTTTTCCCTGTTGAACTGGTGTACTGGGGCTAGTGTCCGAAGACATATGCGTGGTTTGATGCCTTAGCCGCAGTGGCTAGAATTTCTGCTGAGGAGGGGCCCGAGGAGCATGCCTAATATCTTGCTTCACGGTCTGATCCCTATGGTCTAGCTGAGGGTAGGGTCGGGTGATGCCTAATGACATTTGGAGGCCTTGTTGCCCCTAGTGGCTGTCTTGATCTCGCACGCTAGAGGGCCTTTGTGATGACGGGCCTGGCTTACGAGCTGTTGGGAGGACCTGGTTCGGTCGAGCCGTGGTCTCGTCCAACTTTTACTTTCCTTTCCTATCCTCAATCATCGGAGTCAGAAGTGGAACAGAGGAGGGGCAAGGAGAGCTTGGGGAGCCCATAGTAGTCTCGCCCACCAGGACGTCCACTCGACCGAGAAGGAGTCGGAGGAGTCTTGCAGTGTCTTCCCTGGAAAAGTGCAGAGACTCTACCTCCTGCCAAGGTAGCCATTGTGCGGTCACAGTGGTAGGGATTGGCTGACCAGCCTGTGGTGCCGAGGAATCAGGGGAGACCAGGGGAGTAGGAGGATGAACGACATTGGCCGAGAAGGTGCTCGGCCCACCTCTTGGCTAGCATCTTGCTCCCTGCGTCTCTACAGTCGTTCGAGAGCCTCCTAATTATCAGTTCAGAACACAAGCCATTCTAGAGTATGCTGGCAAGGGAACCCGTGCCCATTTTCCTGGGGAGGATAGGCTACTCTGGTGCATTCCTGACAGTGTTCAGGGTTTCTTTGACAGTGATGCGGGACGACGACCGGGACCTGATACCCAACCAGGTGGCCCGCAACTTACCTGAATTTGGGTTGTGTCGGCTATCGGGCACGCAGGGACCCGCTAAGGGTCGTCCCTGCCACCCGACAGGAACAAAACCGCTGGAGTCCCTTCCCTTGGCGACGGTGAGCTCTTCCAACCGACAGCTCACAGCAAGGACATCTCTGGCTGGTAACAGGGTGCTCAACCGCATTGTCCGGCCTCCACGGCAGCAAGAGAGGCATCCACCATCTTCCCCAATGGCAGCACTTTCAGGCGAAGAGCTAGCAACGAGGTCTTCCCTCGTCGGCCTGTGGCAGCTCAGCCCAATCCACTACCCCAGCCGGCAGGCAAAGGAAGGTGCGATGGCGACAGAGGTTGGTGACTTCTCAGTCTCCTTGTCTGGTATCGATGACCAACCGCACCAAGCGGCCAGCGACAAAGCTCCCGCCACCATCTCCCACAACAAAGAACTGGGCCTATAGGCTCCACTCATGTCGGTGTCGTCAGCCGTCGACTCAGTCGGTCCCACTCCGTCTGGCGAGCAGACACAAGTGGCACACCATCGGGGGTCAAAAATTGGTTCCGAAGGGGCCGACAGAACAGCTCAAGATCAGGAAGAAGGGCAGAAGCTATCTTCTGACGGTGAGGAGGTGATCCTAGAGACACCGGGAGTTGGTGTGGGAGCGGGGATGCAATTCGGTCAAATAAGGACACCCTGGGGAGGGAGGAGGTGAAAGAGCTGGTGGGGGCGGTGAGAAAATTAACGGAAGCCCAATTGAGGGAGTTGGCAGGCACAGTGGGTATCTATTTTGGAGGGGCGGAAAGGGATTTGAAGGAGCTTTCAACAAAATTTAGAAGAGGTGACGAGTATCTTGAGGGAGGCTAAGGGAGAGAGGTCACAATAGGAGGGGGGTAGGGAGAGTGAAGGATGAGGGGAGGGGAAAAGACATCCCATTATCATTATGAGAGCTGTCTCGTGGAATGTGAGGGGGATAGGAGGGGGGAGAAGAAAAGGGCTGTGAAGGAGCTGGTCAAGAGATGTAAAGTGGACATACTGTGTATTTAGGAGTCCAAATGTTAAGGGGATGGGGAGTCCATCATGAGGGAGATTAGTGGAGCAAGACTAACTAAGGGGTTGACTTCTCTGGCGGAGGGGAGGTCACGGGGCTCATGGTCCTTCGGAATTAGTATGAGGTAGAAGAGGTAGAGCAAGATAGACAGATCAGCAAGTGGGCTATCTCCCCACATTTTCGGAATGTAAGGGACAACTTCTCTTGAGACTTCACGAGGCAGTTCCACTCGAACTCTAGAGTCCTGGTTTGGTTGAGACTCTAGAGTCCTTTTCTAACCCCCACCCCACCCCTGTTTGGACGATAAATCACCCTTCCACCCCTATCTAAACTTTGAACAGACTTTGGATCACTTAGGGGAAGAGTCCTAGTTGGAGTCCTAGTCCAACTAGGACTCTAGGGTTTTGAACCCCTTTATGACAGAAAATAACCATTTTACCCTTCATTAGACATTAAACAGACTTTAGGTTGCTTGGAATGAAGCGTCCTAGTCAAAGTAGGACTCTAGGGTTTGGAGTCCTAGTCTGACTAAAACTCTAGGGCATTGAACCCCTTTTGTGATAGAACATAACCACTTTACCCTTCATTGGGAATAAAACGGACATTAGGTTGCTCGAAGGAAGCGTCCTTGTCTAACTAGGACTCTAGGATTTAAGTCCAAGTCAAACTCTAAACTCTTGAATTCAAATCACATTAGATTGGTTTGCGTCATTATGGCTTACCTCGGCTTCCAAAACACGCTTTAGAGTGACCCGACCTAGAGTCCTAGTCCAACTGGGACTCTTTAACATTTTAGTCTTTCTTTAAGGCTAGGGGTGGTGGTTATGCCCTATCTTAGATCAGAACAAGCTTTACCAGGTTTTAACTTAGAGTCATATTCTAATTGGGACTCTAGAGTACGAGTCCTACAATGTATTCGGAATGTCATCGTATACCAAGATAGAGTGACAGACCACAAAATGGTAGAGACAAAACGGGGAATGAATGGTGAAACTATATTAATATGGATGTGAATATGAAATTACATCAATTGGGTAACAAATTACAATTGAATAACAATGTACAATGCCTTGACCAACAATGCAAACTGCAGTCATTTGATTAAGTCAGTTGACCAAGCCATGTTAGATATAGTCTCTCAATTAAGTGACTGAACCATGTGAGTTATGGTTCGTCCAATGGGTTGATTGATTAGGTCGATTAGACTGCAATCCATTGATCAAGTTTGACTGATTGGACTACATCGCCAATGGCTCGTTAATTCCGTTAATTGATTAAACCACATTGATTGTGGTTCATCAATTCAACACTGCTTGTGTTAACCATGTTGATCATGGTTCGTCGATTAACAAGTTTAGTTAAGCCGGGTAAGGCGTAACCTATTGATAAGACTTGATTCTTCAGGCTATATGATCAACGGTCAATTAATTATGTTAACTATTTAGATTTGTCAAAGTTAATTATATCTTAAATCATGTGACATAATTAATGTTACATGACAGCACATAACCATTGCGTAGTGTTTTAAATTAGCTACTTAGTGTGGGGGACAATTCAACCCCCCTTCTTGTCTGCTCGCCTACCCCGGGACCAACACCCCTCTTCCATAGCCCCAAATTGTTGACCATTCTTGGTCAAGCTTGCACCAAGGCTACCCTCACTTATAACATGTGGTCAATTATAAATATCGGTCAATTGTCCATGGGGGGTGCTGCTATCCTTGACCAAGCCAAGGGAGAGAGGGCGCACCTTCCCTTTGCCCATGTGGGATTTGAACATTTGACATCTCCCCATAATGCCCCTCCTTCTCTCCTTGACCAAGGGTATCTTAGGTCTTTTATCCTAGGTCTAGGGTTTCATATTTAATCTCTCTTGTAATAATTTTAATGCATGTAATATATCAATTTTTGTGGAAGAACTCCCAGGGGTGCCCCTCCCTCTCTCCCTCCTATAGCAGAGAGATTTGCGGATCTACTCTTCTTTGGGAGTGATTCCCAACCTCTATCTCCTTCACTGGGTGCAATGCCTAGCCATCGCCATCGGAGCCACCAGCGAGCCACCACAAGCCATCTTTTGGCCTACTGTCTAGAGCTCCGTGAAGCAAAATAGAGGGAGAAAGGAAAGGTTGGTTGTCCAAATCCCACCATCTGATCGACTTCAAACTTTGACAGTCTCTTCCCCGCGTCCTCCCCTCTTCCTAGTTCAATTTTCATTTCGATCCACCACCATTTGGACCCCTTCGCACCATTGTTTTACCACCCCGCATAGTCTATGTGCGTGCAGACTTGCAAGACAGAACCGTGCAAACAATTTTTTTTCACCTCCTAAACCTTCTCTGATTGACACTAAATTTTGTGTGCACGACCCCCACTTCCCCCTATTTTATCGATGTCAACCCCATGATCTAGATCCATCACTTCCCCTTTGGTCAACCTCCATCTTAAGGCAAGTTACGGTTAGCCCTGCACACCCTACCAACACGAACCCCTATTGCAGAGTTTTTCTTGGAAAATCGACATGGTGGATGGTTCTTCAATCCTGATATGTGGAAGTTTGTCGAGTGCCCTTCACAACGGCACTGATTTTCTTCCGATCCGACTCCGGATCTGAGCACAGCGATCATTTTATCCGGGTCGTGCTGATCTGTCCAGTTACAGAGCTGCGGGATAGGTCTCTATTCCTAATCTCCCATCGACACTTCGGCTGCGATCCAGCCATCGCCGATCCCAGGGATCGACAAGGGACACCCCGCCTTCATCCCAGCTAGTCGCCGCAATCAAAAGACGCCCAAAGGCCACTGTTCCACCGGCTACATGTGCTTGCTGTTCTGCAGATCTGAACAGTGCCGATCCGGACCAGCAGTTCGCCTCCGCCCCGAGAGCCCCTCCGACGTACTGCCCGTCAACCCAAGCTCGGTCCTCTCGGATTCACTGTGTAGTCTTTTACCTCCCTGCGTGGAGTGGGCAGTAATTTGGGTCTGTACTTATTTATTATTTACTGTATCGGGAGTTACGTGTCTTGGTCGAGAAGTCTTTTCCACGCCCCAAGCGTGGAGGTACGTTCTCGCTCCTCCTTTGTCGCATTTGCTGATTCCGTATGCGTTCTTGAAGCCGCTGCATGTGAGATTGATAGGATCCTAACTCACTCAAATTCAATCATCGCTGCGAGTGAGAGAGAGTGTCCGTCCCGTGGCTCGATCCAAGCACGAGTGTGAGCTGACCACCCTTGACTCCTGTCAGTTTTTCAACCGTGCAGATCCACACGTTTCCCTCGCTTGGGACGAATTGTGAGCTTGCGTTTCTTGTTGAGGACAAATACTCCTCTTCTGGAGCTCTTTTGGTGTCAAGTTGTTCGCGTCGTCGCTGGTTGCATCGTCAATTTAGTCGCGTTGTCGCCTAGAGTCTCAGGTTCACATCAAATTAGTAACGGGTCTCATTTCGTCCCGCATCACCTTCTATCCTGCTAGTCTGGACTCATACCTTTACACTACTGACTGCCATTCCAAGTGAAATCTCAAGTGAACCTTGCATTAGCCATTCCAAGATTAACTAGTGCCGGTTCCTCAATGAAGTCATTGAAGTCCTCCCTCTCCCCCGAGTTGAAATGAGATCATATCCTCTCTTATGGTGCAGAAATAGCATTAAAGTCAACCACTACACACCAGGGTCTGCCTGAGCTAAGATGCTGCCTTACCGATTCTTTCCACAAAAGTCTCTTCTCCTCCCTGTTTGGGGGGTTGTACACTCCCGTGAAATCTCAAGTGAAGTCATCTCTTACATTATGGAAGTGAAGGGAGATGGCCCCTCAGTTGACCTATCTATCTTGCTTTACCTCTTCTATCTCGAATTGATTCCAGAGGATCATAATACCGTTTGCCCTTCCTACAGCAGGGGAGGGTACACCTTTCGCTAGTCTTGCTCTCCCAATCTCTCTCATAACATACTCCCCCTCCCCTTCACATTTTGTCTTTTGTAAACACAAGATATCAATCTTGCATCTCCTCAGAAGCTCCTTCACAGCCCTCCTCTTTTCCACCCCTTGCCCCACTAATCTCCCTCACATCTTATGAGACAATCCTCATAAGGCGATGGGACGTTCCTCTCCTCCTCTCTTCCCTCTCTCCCCCTATCCCCCCTCTTTGGCCTCCCTTGCCAGATTTATGGCCCTCTGCACTTTGGTGAATATCCTTTTCAGGTCCTTCAACCCTACAAAGGAGATACCTTGTCTACAAGCTCCTTGACTTCTACTACTGTCAGCCTCTCTTCCTCCCCCACTAGCTCCTTCATCTCCTCCCCTTCCCAAATTCCCTTTACAAGATAGGTCCTCCCCCTCTAATAGCCCTCCTGCCCTCACCTTCCCCCTTCTCGGTTTCTCCGAGATGACCTCCTCTCCTTCCGATGACATCCCTTCCCCATCAGACTGGAGATCCTAATCTCCTGCATTGCCTCTTGGGAGGAACAGAGCCATCTGTCCAGCATGTTGTCCGTCTGCTAGCGCCTCCTGTCGGAGAATGGGTTGAAGCCATGCAGGGTTGTAGGGGTTCTATCAGCTAGAACAGGCTCTGCCAGCAAGTGCACCTCTCATTTCCATACACTTCCTCCATACTGGCTGCTTCCAAATTGCCGACGATGACCAGTTCCTAGAGCATTGCTTGTAACTGTACCCTAGGGCCGAAGGAGACCTTTACCTCCGGTGGAGCTATGGCCAGAGGCAAAGGGTCGATGTTCATTGGCTAGCCCAACAGAAGGCATCGGTGCCTTCCCGCATCAACTAGGGTCTGGTTTGGCCTCCGTGGCCCTGTCTCCACCGGCCGTGCAAGCACGACATGGATCTGTTGTAGGCCTGTTGCACCCGTAATTTGCCATACCAAATTTCGGAATACTAGTTCCACATGTGACAAAGTTTCGGTATGGTGTATCACCATCCGATAGGGTATTCCGACACGGGGTTCATTATTCGGCGTATCGTCGCCCCACCGGGTATTCCTAAGTTTAAGGCTTTATATCCCACATGTGGTTACAATCCAACCTCCTCAGAGGGTGGCCACAAGCCAAGTTCAAGCTACGACGATTGTCAGGATCGCGTAGGCTGTTTAAGTTCCAAAAGTGGAGAAAGTTTCTTGGAAAATATCAGACGTTCTGTCCGCATCTTGTTATGGAGTTTTACAATAACTTGACTTTTAGTCGCAAGGAGTCTGTTCTGCTTTCTAATGTAAAGGGGGTAAAGATTGAGCTCTCTAGGCATTCTCTTCACAAAGCCCTCAGAATCCCCGAAGATGGGGCTGTAGAAAAAGGATTTAGTTTTAATTTGTATGATGCCTACTCTGTCATTACGGGAAAGCCGAGCAACCCGTATGACAAAGAATAGACCAAGCTGAAGGCATACAACTCCATGCTCTTCTCTCCTCTTAACAAGCTCCTCCACCACATTCTTGCTTCAATAATTACACCATAGATAGGAGCGAGAGGGAGAATCATTGACTCACAACGATTTATTCTGTTCTGTCTGATCAAGCGTATCAAGATATGTCTCCCTGAAATCATTATTCAAGTTATGAAAAGTTGCATAAATTCAAAGAGACATCTTCCTTACGCTGCTCAGCTAACAGTAATTTTTAAGAAGTTAGGCGTCCCGCTGATGGGAGAGACCCTTTCAGAGATCAAGAAGATAAATATTTTTAATATGGAATTCATTTCAAATTTCTTGGGTATAGAATCAACTCGCACTGACCAGATAAAAGAGAAGAAACGAAAGAGGTCACTCAGTAAGGGGGAGAGACAGATCTCTCCAAGAGAATTTACTGAACAAAAGGGTTTCGAGATCTCTTCTTTTCCGCCTTTCCAAAACGGAACTGATATTCGAGATGAAAAATCTTACTTAATGAGCAGCAAAAAGGTGGCCCAAGGCACTACTTAGGTGGCCTCAGCAGCCCAAGGTGGCTGCCTTCCTACCTTAGTCCACTGACCCGACCAAACTGAGAACTGGATCTAGAAATATCGGATCCAATTATAAAACCAACGCGAGAGCCTCTATCCCCATTGCGCCCACCCCACAATGCCCCCTACTTGGCTGCCTCTCTAGGGTTTAAGGAAGATCATCACCAACCTCCACCGCCGTCACTGTCGTCTGCAAGCGCCGTCGCCGTCATCCACAGCCATTGTGGTCGTCATTCGCCATCGCCAACGACCGTCTCCACCACGAGGTTCCTCCCTCTCTCTCTCTCTCTCTCTCTCTCTCTCTCTCTCTCTCTCTCTCTCTCTCTCTCTCTCTCAGAGATGAGATAGAGAGCCACCCCCTCTCTCTCCTGCCCCCTCTCTCTATCTCTGTCTCTCTTCTCTCCCCCAACCCCTTCTATCTCTCTCCCCCTTTCTTCTTCGCTTATTAATTACAAGTTTGGCTTAGAACTTAAGAACACCTACCTTTGGACTTGATTTGGTTGACAGAACGCGGAGAATCGAAGAGGAAGTAAGAGTCTACAACTACAGCTTCACGAAGCAAAGGAAGAGGAAAAAGTAGATGTCCCTCTTCCTGGTACTAATAGCGGCAGAGGAAGAAGATCAACTAGAAGAAGTAAGACTTCTTCAGTGGAGTAGCCGATTTGGAGAGAGAAGCGACAGGCTTTTGTAGCGGCAGGAAGAAATAGAGATGCTTCCTCACAGCAGATGATAACTTCAACTTCAACAGAGGTATAAGGAGAAATACAACTCTCCTTGTCGATACAGCAACAAAAGAGGAAGACGATGGGAGCAGAGGTTATCGTCGATGTAGAGAACCCAGAAGCAGTAACCTTCGAAGGGCTCTTGAAGGGTTTATTTATAGGGAAGGAAGGCTAATAGGGTTTGAGTTCTAATGGGAAGTAAGTAAGAATCCTATTGAAACCAGAGTTTCCTCATAATTATCCTACTTTGATCTGATCTTTCCCCAATAGCGATCAGTGTCCCAGTTAGAGCAAAACACGGCTGATCACTTTCTATCTTTTCATCCAGAAGGATATAGCGCCCAGGTGAGGGGCACCCTTCAGTGAAATGGCACCATCATAAGGGGCGCCCTTCACTGTTCAGAAAGACACCTGTTAAGTGTTTACAACCATGGAAAATGGCGCCCATGTGGGAGGGCTCTGTTCCTTAAAATGGCGCCTTGTCAAGGGGCGCCCTTGCCCTTGGCCCATATGGGTTTAAGTGTTAGGCCCATTTGTGTATGTGGTGTTGTATATGTGGTCTGGGGCTTGGCTAATTTATTTGGTTTTAATCTATTTAGGAACTTAATTTTCTCTGATTTATCAGGGTTGCTACACCTCACCTGGGAGAGGAGGCCAGTTAGTGTCTGTGACATGTGCACCTCCTGGCTCGACATCTCTGTCCTCATCTGTCACTAGAAATCAGACATCTCTGCTCGGACGATGTCTTTGACGTCTCTCAGAGAAGCACTTGGGCTAGGTGGGGGTGTACTAAAGGCACTACTATTGGTCGGGGTAGTGCCTGAACTCACACACGCTCTCCTGGCTCTACCCAAAACCATATAGCTAGCTTTTCTTCGGTATGCCAGCGACTGCTACCCATCCTGCCGGATCTAACTCTGGCTGTCGTGTGCCTCTCTCCCTGTACTTGTCTATCACATGTATGCTATATGTTTCCTACAAATTAAATAAAAAAAATTGTAAATTTCAGTCTGAATGTATCTCGCCCTCTCATAAAGCTCTTCCATGGTACTTAACTTGTTCATGGCCAAGATATGATGGAACTAAGGAGTAGCATTAGAAACTATCATCTTAACTTGCTCAGCTTTCGACAATGTATCTTTCAATTTTTCAGCCATTGACCTCCATCTGCTAGTGAACTGAACGAAGTCTTCCTCGGGCTTCATCTTTTCAGCAACTAAATCCGTAATGGACAAAGAGGGACCCACACGATTCCTATACTTTTGCAAGAACTTTCTTTGAACAATATCAAAATCACTGGCTTTAGCTGGTTCCAGAGAGTAAAACCACTCAAGGGTCGGGTCGTCAAAGTATCTTCTAAAAAGGTAAGACAAAGATGTCTTGTTGTTCTACCAGAATGATGTTTCATACATGAAATCTTTCAAATGGATGAACGGATTGCCCGTTCCATTATAGCGCCGAAAGTTTGGCATTTTCGATGGGAGCAAGTTAAAAATTGGCAGAGTGGGGACAGCAACTTCCAGAGTATCTTTAGGAATAGACATCTTCTTGAGTTGCTCCTCCATACGGGAAATCTTCTGAAGGAGAGTATTGGTAGCAGACTCGGCCATGGCCAGATTGGAAGGAAACTGATTAGGCATGGGCATTCTCAAGAATAGGGGAGGAGATGGGTTTTGTGGCTTGGCAAAAGAATAGCCTGCCGTGGCAGGGATGGGGGTTACCGGACGGGAAGGAAAACTAGATGGGTTCCCTTGGTGGACCGCCTGATCATTAGAAGAGTTGACTTGAAGGCTACCTGCGGCCTGAAGGGGATTCGAAGAGGAAGAAGGGACAGATTTTCCTTTGAGAGTAGCTTGGATCTTTTGGCGCTGTGCCTCATCCAGTTGAGAGAGAACATTGATGAAATCATCAATTCTAAGCAAGGGCACAACTTCCCCAGATATAGACTGAGTTGGTTGCCCTTGAGATGAAGGATCCCCCCCTTGATTAGTGTCAAACATATAGACTTGGGAAGTTTGGTGTTGAGGGGTAAGACAGTGAATGGGAGCATGGTCTCCCTGATAATTGAAAGCTTGATATTGAGAGGGGGAATATTGAGTGGGGACATAACCTCCCTCTAACTGAAATTGTTGCTGGGAAAACTCACCGTCTTGATCAAATTGACCGGCCTCACCCTCTTCTTGAAAGTGCTCCAGATTAGCCATCTTAACAATTTTACTAGACCTGAGCATCATATTTCTAATGACTAACTGAGGCAATAAAAAATTTAACAACCATAGTTGAAAGAGAAACACTCTCCATATCTAGGCATACAAGATTGGCGGGAAGATTATGCCCTTCTATAGTGACTTCACTATTTGGAAGATAAGTTTTTAAATCCGCTCCCGAACCTAAAGGTGTAACTATGGTTAAGTTGGATGGTAAGGGAACAGGTGAAATAGGTAATATTTTTGTAAAAGAACTAACAATAAAAGAGTGAGTAGCACCAGTATCAAATAGTACGCAAGTAGGATGTGAATGAATGTGGATGGTACCTTCGATAAGCTCTCCTTCTTTGTTTTGTTTCATCTTCTAGAATAGCATTCAACCGAGCTTGCCGCTTTTGCCCACCATTGTTCTGGTTGGATTTTTGTTGGTCTTTCATGAGAGGACAATTAGGCATACGGTGCTCCCGACCTCCATATTATAAACAAGCGTCAAGATGCTTCCAACACTCTTCGACTGAGTGACCGAACTTCTCACAGAATGTGCAGGCCGTTGTAAGGGCCTCTTCTTCCTTTACCTTCTTGCTCTTGCCATTTCCCCTCCCGTTGTCATTACAAGATCTCTTCTTATTGTCATGGGACTTGTATGGCCCCGTAACGCTAAACTTCTCTACCTTCTTTCCTTTCTTATCTTGCCTACGGCTTGAACTTCCTCCGCGACTGGTAAACTTTTCAACCTTTTCCAAGGTCCTTTCATACAAATGAGCACGTTGGACCATCTCATCATAGGTCCAAATATTTTGCAAGCCCAATTGCTTGATAAAAGCAGGACGCAACCCGTCCATAAATCAGTTAGCCTTCAAGAGGTTGATACTAACCAAAAAAACTGTAGCTCATACTCTGCTACTGACATCATGTCTTGTCGTAGAGCAGCAAACTCAGCAGCCTTCCACTCTTTGACATGCTCAGAGAAGTATTGTGCCTGAAAAAGTGTGAGAAACCGCTGCCAAGTGTGTGGTGCATTTGCAGGCGGTGCCGGAATAGATTTCTGATAGCCACAAAGCCATCATTGAATAAGTCATGCCACAATTTAAAATTTACCAAACTCACTCACTTAAAAAGATTTTAAAATTAAGTAAAGTGGTGAATACGAGTCGATCCCACGAGAAAGAAATGTTTTCAATTGAACATGGTGGAAAGTCCTTGTATTTGAAAGATCTAAATTTTTGAGTGAGATTAAACTAAAGAAAAGAAAAATTACATGAAAATAAACTAACTAAAGAATATGACAGGGTTAAGAATAGATATTGGAAAGAGAGGGAGAAAACTAAGAAGAACGCAATTGCACAAAATCTGAACTTTATTACTAAGATGAAAGATTGTGCGCCCGATCTAGCGTTTTGATCACATTTTTGGGGTTTAAATGGGTCCTCTCGATGCTAGAGAGGTTGGAGACTAGTTCCCCTTGTTTTTCCCTTCACACGGGTGTGAATGGGGCGTGGAATGAATTTTTCTGTGATTTTCACTGTTTTCAATTTAGGGTCGAGAATGCGCCCATCGTAGTGGTCGCATTCTTCATTTAAGGCACTGTATCGCGACGTCGCGTTCATCAAGGAAGATGAACAGTAAGGCGATTAGGGTCGCGCCCCATTGACCAAGCGCATCCAGGTCGTGCTCACCATGTCGGTCACGTTCATCGGGTAACGCACCTAGTGGTCTCACCGCATCTAAGGGTTAACACGCTGCGTTGACCAGGCGCATCAACGGTCAACCCTGTGTCGCGCCTGGGGTTTCTGTCGCGTTAACTACGAATCGTGGTGGTTGTTTCTGTTGCGTTCATTAGGGAACGCACTCAAGTCTTGCGCCACATTCATTAACGTGCACTAAGTGGTGTGCGCATTAATGAAGGTGACCTGTTTTATGGGCCAGAGTGGGGGAAAGTTGTCGGGCATGCTTCCCTTGGCCCATGTGAGTCCTAGACACCCGTGAGTTTTGTGTCCTTATTTTTAGGGTGTCTGGAGATACTGTGTTATCTCGATTAATGTGCCCATAGGTTTGGTGGGTCCGGGTGACCCCATGTGTTACGGGCTTTCGTGTTTTCGCTAGAACGAGTCACCGTGTATCGACATGTGTGTGGTGGGTTATTCCTGCACATCATTGGCTTCCCGATAAGTGTTTTCTGTGCGGGCCTTGTGTGTGGCCTTGGACTGTGAGTCCAGTCTCCCATCCTAGGGCTGGAGGTCTCCTGAGTTCCTTTGTGAGGGAATGGTCTCGAAAGTTGTGAACTACCTCGGGAGTCATCGTGCCGTGGTTTCGAACCTAGGGATTAGGCTAGATTGATGGCGTTGTGCCATCCTTGTACAACGGTCTTGACCCGAGTCGTATAACTCAAGGGTCGTTGAGTTTATTAGGTCTAGTGGACCATCTAGAGTCTGATGGCCCTGAGTCACCTGGTACTCCGTGTTACTCACGATGGGTGCGTGCATGACTTTTCGTGCTCACGTTTAGTGACCTCCCACTGGTCGTAGCCTTCTTACGGCATGCGTATGCTAACCCACCCGGGTAGGGGTGATCATTATTTGGGTTCAACCCGAAAACCAAACCGAACTGATGGATTTGGTTCAGTTTGGTTTGGGTTGAGATTTAAAAAAATTCGGTTTGGGTTCAAACAAAGATGATGAGTGTTATCCCCCCCCCAAACAAAAAAAAGAGGAAAAAATGAAAAAAAGAAGAAAATAGAAGAAGAAAAAATGGATAAAAACATGAAAAGAAGAAGAAGAGGACCCGACGCAATAACAAAAATGAACAGAAGAAGAAGAAGAGGACCCAGTGCATTGCGTCGGGTCATCTTCCTCCTCCAGCGGCCTCTCTCTCCCTCCTCCGCCAACGTCTCTCTCTCTCCTCCTCTCTGCTACAGAAATTTCCTTCGCCGGCACCGATCATCGCCTCCACCACTGCTGCAGACCCCTGCTCTGAGGATCGATGTGTCTGGGATTGTGAGCGAGGCATGTCCGTGATCATTGTCTGGCCGTGTCCCTCAAGATCGTCATTTTTGCCAGTATCAAGGTTTGGCTGGGGCCCTGACGGCGTCGTCAGTCGGTTCATGGCATTCTCCCCTTATGGCTTGGTGCTTGTTCTGAATTTCGAGGACAAAATTCTTTTAAGGGGGGAGGGCTGTAATGCCTCAGTTTTTTTTCAGATATTTATTACATATTTATGTGTATTTTTTTCTGATGAGCCTTCGGATCACTATGTAGGGTGAACCATGGTGTTCTCTGACGTCGGGACAGTACCAGTGCGTTGTGCTCTTTTTGAGAATCATGGAGGTAATTTTTTTATATTTTTCTAAATTTATGAAATTTTTAGATTTTTCTATAAATAACTCCCACCCTCTCTCTTTCTCTCATTCTCTCATTCTCACACACTCTCTCTTCTCTTTCTCTCCCCTCTCCTCCGGGCTGCAGATGGGGCGATGGTGGGCAAGGCAAGGACGGCGTGAGGGCGAGGAGCGCGAGGATGGGGCGAGGATCGAGGCGATGCAGGCGCGATGAGCTCGACCGCGAGATCAGGGTGCCGAGGCGGTTCGTACGGCATTTTCTTCGTGGATCGGCGTCCACGGTGCAAGGAATCTTTGGTGGAGGTATGGGGATGGATCCTTGACTCTTGTACTTCCTTTTTTATGATTTTGGTAGGCCGTGGTGAGCCAAGTGGGCTTGTTTAAGCGATTTGGGAAAAAACCATGATTTTGGGGAGTGATCCGGATCTAGCATTTTAACGCGTGATTTTGTGGTTTGTCGGCATCAAACGATGCTCTAGGGTTTGGGGATGAGTTTCCCCTTTGTTTCCCCTTCACCTGGGGGTGAACGGTGCATGGAATGGCATTTCTAGGGCTTTCCTACCATTCTCGATTTTTCGGAATGAAAACGGTCCTAATAGGAGCCATTTTTAGGTTGGCGGTCGTATAAACATAACATTGCCAATAATATACCAGTTGCTATCCGTATGCAGCTTATTCTATGTTTTATTATTATATTTCAGAAACTCAGGAAACCGAATGCTGATTTTCAAACATTTATAGATAAACTTTCCACATAATTTTGTTATGTTAATAGTGAAGCGCGCTCTAAATATTTTCATGTGCATGTTACAGGCTCAACAACTCGTGTCTGCTCTGTTAGTCATGTTCTGTGATAGTGTATCACCGGCGCTGCTTCAAGCTGCAGTTTTTGTTCGGGCAAAGAATATATCAAAAGCTGAGGAGATCCTTGGGCAGTTTGCAGATAAATTTCCTGATAAATGCAAACCAATTCTCCTTGCTCGAGCTCAAATAGCTGCTGTTGCAGGCCATGCTAAACTTTCTGCAGAATCATTGGCTAGGATTCCCGATATACAACACATGCCTGCCACAATTGCTACGCTTGTTTCTCTGAGAGAACGGTGCAATGACATTGATGGTGCCACTGCAGTGTTGGATTCTGCAGTTGAATGGTGGAAAAATTCCATGGCTGTAGATAACAAGAACACACTTGATGTGATCATGCATGAGGCTGCATCTTTTAAGCTCAAGCATGGGCGTGAGAAGGATGCTGCACAACTTTATGAAGAGCTGTTTAGGAACCATGGAAGCGTTGAGGCTTTGGTGGGGCTAATTACAACAGCTGCAAGTACCGATCCTGAGAAGGCTGAGGCTTACGAGAAGAAACTGAGGCCATTGCCAGGTCTGAGGGGGATCAATGTGGAGAACTTAGAGAAGACATCTGGTGCAAAACATGCAGAAGGTGCCGAATTAGGGAAGGTGGAAGTCCCTGAGGCTGTAAAGGAGAAGACGAGAAAGAAGAAGAGAAAGAGAAAGCCCAGATATCCAAAGGGTTTTGATCCGGCTAATCCAGGGCCACCGCCGGATCCTGAAAGATGGCTGCCGAAGAGGGAAAGGTCTACCTACAGGCCCAAGAGGAAGGATAAGAGGCATCAGGTGAGGGCTTCTCAGGGGTCAGTGTTGAGGGAGAAGCAGGACACTCCTGTTGCAACCAATGCCAGCAGCACCTCAGGTTCAAAATCAGGTCACGTGGGAGTCAGCACTTCCAAGGGTGTCTCTCAGGGTTCTGCGGGGGGTTCTGAGCAGGCAAGGGCATCGGCTCCAAAGTCGAGGAAGAAGTCGAGATCTTGAGGTTGTCTAAACCAAAACTTTCTTTTTTTTGCTCTTTTTTTAGGACATCTCAATTATTTTTTTTCTCTTTGGGATAATCGTTTCTTATATTGATGGAGAGGTATTTGAAGTAGCTTCGCAGGAGAGGTGGTCGCACATCCATACGACATCTGGGCTGCCCGGGAGAGCCGTTCTCCCTCGACTGCGCAAGTCAGGTCCGGCCAGTGACCTGTGTGCCTTCCAGAAGCTGCTCTAGCCTCATCCCCCATCTTCTGATCAAGTCCCTGGGAGAATCTCCACTAGGGTTGTCCAGCTTTCAGCCAAAGCTAGCCCCGACATATTTGGAGTTCCCGTTCGAGAGCACCGGCGATGACAAGTTGAACCAGTCTTGTAGTCTAAATTATTGGCGGCCAGAACAAGTAGTCCACCTCAGGAAGCACCACAGTCTCTACTATCATCTTCTGCCTGAGCCCTCTGGAGAAGTTCATAAGAGGTCAGTCATCTTTCAGTCAAGCTTGGTCTTTGCTCATTCTGATTTTTCCACTAGGTGTTACACCCCCGACAAGTCTCTCCTGTCTGGCTAGTGTCCTATGCAGTGCGACTTCACAAGAATCATTGGTACTAGTGTCTCCCACCTCAGAACGGGGCCATTCGAGCTCTAAAAGATCCCTGGGATGGCCCCCTTCGCGACGACTCTGGCCCCGCCATGTTCTGACCTCGTATCAGACAGCTACACCACCAGAGAATCGAGTCCAGAATTCTGTCCTTGCAACCAGCTGGACCTAGTCAACATCCAGGAGCCACCACTGGTGTGATTGGGTGATTCAGGAAGAGGATTTTGGTGTAAGAGCACTAGACTAAGTCCTCTTTCAGTGGGACCTGGTCCCGCCTCGATCTGATACTCCAGCTGGGAGTACGGCCTCATCCAAGCCCTCTCTGGCCTGAGGCAGAGAAGCCTGGCGCAATTCTACCGAATCTGTCATACTCGGTGCATCCGAGATCAAAATGAGACGACATTTCTTCCAGGAGCAAGTTAAAACATCAAGCTTTCCAATGCATTTGATCCCATCCCTAGTGGACATTCCTGCCAGGAGCTCTGTCCCCGACAAGTCACTGGTGGCAGACAGCAAGGGCAGCAGGCCAGCTTGCCCGAGTGAGATCAGTCAGCTTTCGACCCCCCTCTGTTCCCCACCCCTCTTGGCTGGCTTATAGCCCCTCCCTGTGTGGAGGTAATTTTGGGTGTAATTCAAGTTAACCCCTACCCTGAGATCTCCCTCCTGCGAGAGGCGTAGTGGTGTACTATTCTAAATTTTCAGGTTAGAGCTACACCGGTGCAGCGTGTGGTATACCCACGTTTCCCCGTTCGCCTCGTCTTCGACTGAGATCGGCATCCACGTTCGGGCCCTCAGCCCCTTTCTATGTCACCTAGCATGAACCCACAGCCCCTCTGACCCCAGTCAACATCGTCCTGTCTAGTGCCAACCCACAGCTGCGAAGTGCTCCCTGCTCTCCACCCAGGACTTCAGGCATACACAGACCTCTCTTTAGCACAGAACGAAGGTGTTTGGATTCAATCCGATATAAATAAACACTGACTGCTTGCGGTCGGTGGGGAAAGATGTCATGTGCACGACTCCCCACAATCGCCTGTGCACTCGCACACACGGAACCACCCTTCCTTCCATGTGTCTCTCACCCCCTAATTCCACGTGCTGTACCCTAACGGTGCTTTCCCCTGCCAATTTTCGATTCCACGGGTGATTGTCGAGAAATCGACTGGCACGCCCGCCTCCCAATTATGTTTCCCTTAAAACTAGGAAACTTTTCGTGCCACTCAGTCTCCCCTCGACTCTCCGTAAGAGGCGAGTGCACGGTGCCGCTTTGAGGAAGATACGACCACAAGAGGAAGTGCCCGAAACCCGCTAGATTCTGGCATTCCCCCCATTGCCTTATCCTACTCCTTAGTCCGATCACCGCATACACGCTGCGTGCTGGCAAACTCACCGCGCGCCAACAAAAAGGATGGCACGCCTGGTGGGACGTCTCCCGCCTTCCTTCTTTATGTTGAAGAGAAAGCTTGCGCCAGCCCAGGAGTCCTGGTGCCCTTTTCTTGTCCTTGCAGGAGAGGTAGGAGGAGAGCACCTATTCGCACTTTCCAACGGCTTCCAGTTCACCTTCAAGTTGTCGGATTGCATTGAACGACCGTCAGTGGCCATCGCCTCGCTCGTCCGGTGCATCAACCACTATGGCGGCCGTCACCTACGGTCCCATCGTCATAGCCACCCATGCACGGGTGGGCTGCTTGGCGGTGCCGATTACTTTCGACAGTTTTGCCCCAGTTGTTGGATCACCCTACTTCTTGGGTGTGGTCCCCGTGGCTGCTCCACCGCCACCCTCAGCTCCCATCTCTTCTGGCCCCATCAACGCGCCACACCCGTCGCCAATCTCAGCGGCTAGACCGAGTGTCAGACTTGAGTCTCCCATTGTCGGCCCCGTAGGGTTTTCAGACCAGCTCCTACCCGGGCAAACACCAGCCCCCGGGCCCAGTTCCAACCAGCTCCCGATGCGAGCTTTGGGCCCCGAGTCCCGGTCCCTACCACTGCAGTTTGCTCTGGCTTCCATCCTCGGGCCTCAGTTGAGTTGGCATCTGGTGTGGGTCTCCACTCCAAGGTGCTCGGCTATAACTCGTATTACTAACGATGAAACAAGCACATCTACCTGTGAAGGGGGATAGAAGATATGGAACAAGCCCACAAGTTATACAACCCACAACACAAGGATTTTAAGGTGGTTCGGTTGTTAACCCACAACCTATGTCCACCACTCACCAAACCCGGTGAGGCTTTCTGGCTGACACACAACTTGATCCACTGAGCAACACAGCTTGCTCACACAGCTGAGCAACACAGCTTGCTATCTGCTGACTAACAGCTTGACCCGCTGACTGACAACTTGCTCTCCACTGAGAGGATCTGATCCTCTCTTCCTCTAAAACCACAGAGGGAACTCGGTCCCTAAATAGGGGATCAGAGAAACAAGATGAGTAGTAAATTGGCGAACCAAAACAAAACAGAAAAGGAATACTGCAAGTACAGTAGAGAAATAAACGTGACAATGTAGACACCAACTGAAAGAAATAGATCAAGACAAGGGAGCTGGTGATTGCAGCTACAAGGATGGACCCAAGGATCCTTTTCTTCAAACACTGGTAGACTGCAGGATTGTCTTCTTTCTCAAGACTGCTCTCTCTTCTTCTTCTCTTCTTCTCTTAGCAGCACTGGACTGAGGTCAACACGTCCTGGGCTGCTCTCACGCTTCTTAGGGATGTTCTTGGTGGATACTCGAAAGCGTGCCACTTGGTGGACGGTAGCAATAGCAACTTCTTCAGTTGAGGAAGCTTGGTATAAATAAGAACGCCGGTTGAAAAATCCTGGGAATATTGCGCGCCAAGAAGTCTTCAGTTGGACCAGTAGATCATTAAGAATATTCCCTCCAAAACTTCCTTGGAGCATGCGCGAGGAGGTGAGAGTTAGAAAGTCTTCTTATGCAAACACCATGTGTAATGGTGGTAATCAACAAGAGGAAGGTGACCATGTCCCGTAACATTTAATGCGCTGCTTCCTGTGATCTTCCTATTGGCTGACCCCAACTTTAAATACTAGGATAGGTACGATGGCAGATAGTGAGAAGGATCCGACCAAATTTCCCTTTTGATAGCTTCAGATATTCACATTAAATCTCCCTCAAATATGCAGTCTTCTCGTTCTGCGAAAGTGTACTCTTTTACGTATAATGGCTGGTTGGATAGCCCATTAATCGACAGCAAGGTAGTGGCAGACTGTTGGGACAGGCAGACAGTGAAGACTTACATAGAGGTAGACAGAAATGGCTCTCCAGTTGGATTTCTGACAAAATCATCTCCAAAAGGTAGATAAGTGAGTGAAAAGATGGTAGAGCAAAGGTCAGACCGCATAAAGAGTTGCAAGATGAAATGATTGAAGAAAAGCTCCAGCTGTCCATATGCAATGAAGCTAAAGAAAAGGCTGCGTAAACATCTCAAGACCTTAATCATGATAGGGTCCAGTTTAACGAAGAGATGAGATCAAGTATAGAAGGTACAAAGTTAAGCAAAGCTGTATAATGTTATGCACAAGTGATCAATATTCAAGAATTTTGGCCATATATTAAATCAAGTCAAGCAAGCAAGTACGTTCATGTGGAAGTGGAATGTCATAGACTCAACACGTTAGATAGTACTTCGGTGCAATATCTCACTATGTCATTACAAACTCTCATGGGCACTAAAACTTTTTGGGCACTCTTCTTAGGACCAGACTGGGCCTCAATGATGCGTTGGCATTGATGGTTGGTTCAGAGATCCCACAAAATCTAGACATCCACATTATTCAATGGCCAAGGGTTCCAAGAACATGCTCCAGTAACCAAGCACTAAGAGACAATCCTTAGAAGGAATCCAAGTTCATGAGATCATTGGGAATAAGTCATAGGAATATGACTTAAGAATCAAGGTAAAGTTGTAGCAAGCTCAACACAAAAAGGGTTGTGAACATAGTAGGGTTGTAGCCTGGATAGGCAAAAATCTGATTAAACTCTCAAACCTTTCATTGCTACATAAAACACAAAATTGGCCAATATAGCGGTCTTTAGAAAATCGCGATCATGAAGTAGCGGCAATCGTGGAATAATCGCTATCCGAAGGGGTTCAAAGGGACAACGTCGACTTAATAGGCAAGTGGGTCGACTCAAGATAAGGAAAAAGGTAATGCGATCCAGAGAAGGCCAAATTTTCAAGGTAGCGGTTAGATTGGAACAGCAACCAGGGTCAGGAAGGACAGTTAACAGGACCACTTCAGTCAACTGAAATGATTTCGGTTGATTGAAATAGGGAAATCAGTTGACTTAGCCAACATCAGTCGACTACTAAGAAACAGAAACATCAGCCGACCTGGCAACTTCAGTCAACTGAAACAAAATACCGTCAACTGAAATAGGACCAGCACGCAGGCTCAAAAGAAGATAGCGGTGGTCTATCGGCCACTGCGACATCAAGGTCGCGGTCCTAACCGGGCCGCGTTATGAACATAGTTGGGCAGAACTTGGCCACAACCTCGTGCTGCCCATTCACAAAATCGGTCGAATCCAAGGGTTCAAGATTTCAGGGTACAACCTGCTCGGCATCCTAGTGAGAATCCCAGGCTCGCGGAGTCTTACAGAGGTCTTGTGATAGCAGTTCTAGTTAGCTCCCCTTTTCTTATTAGTGCTTCGCCAATTTCAAATGTGGATGCAGATGAAGACCTCAAACATCTAAATGATGCTAAGGCCAAGGATGAACCAACTAACGGGATACCTAGCAAAAGTGAAAAAGATGAAGATCCCTCAATTGAGACATTGCAAGAGAACAAGTGTAGCATCCTGATTTGCCTAGTTCCTTAACATTCCTGAAGGACCATCCAACTAAAAACATCATAGGTAATCTAGAGGATGGGGTCAGAACTAGATCTTCATTAAGACAAGTAGAAGAGGAAGATTTGATAGCCTTAATTTCACAAGAAGAGCCTAAGGACATTCATGATACTCTACAAAATGAATCTTGGATCCGGGCTATACATGAAGAGTTGCACCAGTTCGAAAGAAACAAGGTGTGGACTCTTGTGCCACGTCCTAAAAATCATCCCGTAATAGGAACCCGATGGGTTTTTAGAAACAAGTTGAACGAAACGGGTTTGGCTGTTAGGAATAAGACCCGGCTTGTAGCCAAGGGGTATAGCCAAGAGATGGGGATTGATTTTGATGAGTCTTTTACCCCGGTTGCTAGACTAGAAGCAGTCTGAATTTTATTATCCTTTGCTTGCTCATTGAACTTTAAACTGTTTGAAATGGATGTTAAATCTACTTTTCTTAACGAATACATCAAAGAGAATATTTTTGTAGAACAACCACCAGGCTTTGAAGATTCTAAACATCCACGACATGTGTACAAACTCCAGAAGGCGTTGTACGGGCTCAAGCAAGTACCAAGGACATGGTATGAGAGGCTTACTTCATTTCTGACTAAAAATGGGTTCAAAAGAGGTAAGGTTGATCAAACACTCTTCACAAGAAAATCAGGTAAAGACATATTGGTAGTTCAAGTGTATGTTGATGATATAATTTTTGGAGCTACTAACAATACTTTATGTGAAGAATTTACAGAAATAGTGCAAGGGGAATTTGAGATGAGCTTAATGGATGAACTTACATTCTTTCTTAGATTACAGGTTAAACAAACGTCAGAAGTGATGCGGGATGCTATGCGAACTAGGACTCTATATGACGATGCAACTAAAGAGACAACTAAACCAGCAATGACACAATATATAAAGTAGCGTAACTCGAACACCTAGGACTCCCAAGAGAGGGATCACGTCTAAATAAGTAACTCAAACTCGTAGTTGTCCCCCAAGAGTGGGAAGCGTGTCAATCCGCATGGTTGAGGAACCGATAGAAGTCTAGGGAAGGCAACTCTACACTCATGACTCAGATGAGTTATTTGGAGGATGATATAGTCAGGGGTATGCCCCGTTGAAATTGTATTTTTTCAATCTTCAATCATTAATAAAATTTGGGGCCTAGGTGTCTTCCTGGAGGAGTGAGAACACATTTCCCCTCTGGGGAGATGTGCACTCGACCAGTTCTTGACACTGAGCGCCGGTGTTGATTAAAAAAAGCCACCAACAACTCCAGCAACATAGGCCAACACACCCTTACGAGTCGACCTCCCGCTCACAGTCTCTAGCAACATAGGCCAACACACCGTCACGGGTTAGCCTCCAGCCTTTACAACATAGGCCAACACACCCTCATTGGTCAGCCTCCAGCGTCTAGCCTCCAGTCCCCAACAGTGTAGGCCAAAACACCATTACGGGTTAGCTTCCAGCCTCCAATTTCAAGTTCCTAGTCACATAGGCCAATCCATCGTCACGAGTCAGCCTCCAACTCCCAGTTTCCAATCCTCCAGGTCAACACCCTCTCATGGGTTATTCTCCAACTTCTAGTCTCCAACCATCTAGGTCAAGACGCCTTATTTAGGCTAGCCTCTAGTACCCAACGTCAAACATCCAGCTTCCAGTATCCAATTTGCAATACCCAGCTCCCAATATCCAACTTCCAGTGTCCAATTCCTGATACCCAGCTCCAATATCCAGCTTCTAGTATCCAATGTTTAGTACCTAGTTACAATACCCAATGTTAGGACCACTAATTGGGCACTGTCCAAATTGGGTACAATTCAGTCCTATATATATACAATGAACTAGAAATCTAGATAGATTATTGAAGGATTCTTAGGGAAGTCATAACTTAAACTAAGAAGATCATAATTAGGCAAAACCAAAGCCCATGCAACGACCATTGGGTAAAGAACAACTTTGTTGAAGATCATAACTTCTGGAAAATAAGCCTAATAGGGGGTAAGAGAGAGTTTGTGTTAATGGGTCGAAAATGTTATAGAAACCATGATCATCTGTTGAAATAAGGATATATTGTTCCATAGTTAACCAAATGAGATGAAACCAAATCTATTAGAAAGCTTGGGCCCTTAACACAAACTCTTCTGTTAAGGTGGAACCCTAATTCGCACCAGAACCCAAGGTTTTGAGCCCTTTGTTACCAGCCGTCACAAAGTGGCACGACTATTGAGAGAACTCACACATAAATAACTAGAAATTCATAACATTGCTTGTTGTTAATTAAATGACCTGAAACCAATGACATAATCTCGAATGTGATGTTAGCTACATCTTCTATGTTAAGGTCGAGGCCAAATTCTACTTGGATTCATACATATGAGTGCTCATCCAGCCCATTTAAAGGTTTTGTTTCCCTGTGGATCGACCCGTCTTCACCACTTTACTTGAAGTTCAATCTTTTCAAGTGTGTGAGTTCGGTATAATGTAAATTTGATAAGCGAGCGTATTAACGACGTGCGTTCTTCGCTCAGTCAACCACCATCGCAATTCCTCGAACTGCGACACACCACGCCTCGAGCACTGGCTCAGCTGATCTCCAGCCAAGCCCTACTACAACGGTCAAGCTAGCCGCTGCCACACGCTCCTTACATACGCCTGTCTCTGATATCAAAACCATCAATGCACCAAAATGGTTACCAAGGAGTGAAGAAAAAATCACAAAAGACGTCAGGCTCGAAGGCAGCTACACCTCTAGCCACCGGACATTATTCTCTCGAATCTCTCTATGCTAACACCAATCCACTCTCGAGCTGCCACCACATGGACCACCACACCAAGAGCCACAACATGAATCATGATCGGCACCTACCAACGTTCATCCTCAAGTCCCGAGCCTGCCACTGCCATATGATCTCGAACCAAATCTAGAGCTAACACTGCTCATTCACGCACAGAAGCACATGACTTAAAGTTCACTGGGACAACTCTGCCCAATTCTACCTCGAAATTCACAAAAATAATTGGGACCGACACGTCATTTCTGATGTCACAGAGCATGACAAGGAAAATCAGGCTCGACAATCAGCTGCTCACCAGGAAGATCCTCCGCTCGCCCAAATATAATTTTCAACCAGAGCACTAGCTCTATCACCTCGAACAATGATCTCAACGCCTCAGGGGCTGGATAAACCTCAAGCCGGGGTGGCCAACCAGATAACAGCTCCTCCAGAGCACAATCACGGCCACTTAACCACAGGTAATCCTCACCAGCTCCTCCAGAGCACAACCAGGGCCACCACCAAAGGGGAAAATAGCTCTCTATCTCAATCCTTAGGCCCCATGCTGGCACTCCAATGAGAACAGCGACCACTTCCACAGCGCCAACGCCGCGCACTCACGTTCTCACGCGATAAATCAAATGAAAAATAAGCATGAAACCTTATGCCAGCTGCCGAATGTACTGGACCTTATGGACTCTGATCATTGCAATATCTCTAATTCCCATGTACGCTCACAACCGCGCTCTGATACCAACTGTAACGGCCTAAGATCTGGATATCGGGAAAAACCCGATACCATTCGAATCCTAGCCCACCGCCCATGAGCCGGAGGGCTCGGAAGGGCTAAAAGAGTAGGTGTGGTGTACATAGAAATAAGCCAAGGTCCGCTGCACCAAGCTTAGGTAGAGTGGCTCTCGTAGATTTATGCAGAATAAAACAGTGTCTCGGCTAAACCAAGCACGTCCCTCTCGCACCCACAGCTATGGGATGAGGTCCTTAGCTGCATAGGGCGTCCACACCACCTGTTATAACATGAACCACAGGCTTGTCAAAATTGAGTCTGCCTAATAAATGCATAACATCACATAACTCAGCTTGACAAGACGCTTACCCGGTGATGTAGGAACTCATCCAATGCTGTCCTGAGGTTGGAGAGCCGAGTGGTCACCAGTCGATGGTCTCAGACTATCTCCCATCTCTCCATCAGAGGGACCACCTATGTCCGATCTCGCGGGATCACCCTACGACCTAAGGGAAAACGAGTATACCCCTAAATTTGTAACACAAAATGTAGCATGAAAAAAAAGAAGAATCAATCATAACCAAGTCACAAATCAAAAGCAGCATGCTTGGTGAGATAGGCTCGTACTTGCAGGAATGGGGTGAACCCACCCCGGTTCCCCGAACCTGGCCGAATGGGATCCATGTGGGCAAAAAGGTGCACCAGTATCACCCTTCCCCACACAAACGTTGGCTGCTACTCCAGGTCTTCCATCAATGGCAAGTACTTCAAATTCACATTGTTGGAAGAAGTCGTGAACAATAGCTTGCCAAAGAGATAAAGAAGGAAAAGTTGTTTCTCCTACTGCTCATTCCTCTCCCTCACACGGAGCTTCCGAGCCACTCGCTCCAGATATGCATCCAAATCCTCCAGTGGCCCTCGAACCACTCGAGCCAACCCCATCGCAGTGCTGATCCTCCCAAGAGGGATGGCGTTCACCGGCCTCTGAGACCGAGCCAACCGGATCTCGAGCAATCTATCCATCTCCTGTTGGTAGTCCTTGAGCTCTCACCCTAACACCGGTGCCGCGGCCACGGGCAATCATGTCAGGAAAGTCATATCCTCGAGCGTGGGGATCATGTGTCCCCACGGCATCACAAAGGCTCTGCAGCCATCTACCCATCTTTCGCGAAGAGTAGTCAAAAAAGTAGCATCGACAGGGAAAGGTCTGATCCTGAAGAAGGCACCAAATCCCATCCGGTCTACTCTCCATCTCTGATCATTAGGGAGGGCATGGTACCACGCCCACACTAAATCCCATGAGACTCTAGCTTTAATCCTCCTTCGGCCCTGCATAAGACAAAACGGCTAATTAGTCGCCAAAACACAACCCATTCAAGCCCAAGAACAACCCCCACAACACCTCAATGCAGTCCATGCCATAAGCATTTTTGGTACGTTTTACAAGATTTTAGAATTTGGTCAAAATATTTTAATTTTATTTTTTTTATAACCAAACCCCCCTTCTCTCTCTCTCACTCTCGCGCTCTCACTCTCTCTCTCCCTCATTCTCCCTCTCGGAGACGCCCGGCTGCAGACGGAGCGGTCCGCCGGTGAGGTGACGATGCGTGGGACTTGCTGAGATGCGTGGTGGAGCGAGGAACAGCATGGATTTGGCGCGATCCCGAACGGCAGATTTGAAGTCAGCGGTTTGATTCATGACAGTGTTCTCGGCGCGGTTTAGTCGCCTATGGTGCTCGGTTTCGTCGGTGGAGGTAGGGAGATGGACCCTCTCTGCGTTCTGCAAGTTTTCCCTATAGTTTTGGGTAGTTTGGCGTCTGATCGAGGGAGATCGGGCCACTTTAGCATAAATCGTAGTTTTTGGGGTTCGTAGGGCTAGCCGAAAAATGGCAACCACTCGTGACGTAGTTTGTGTCAAACTGACTGTTGAGATGTCAGGATCCCAACCCCACCAATTTCGTGTCGATTGGTCGTCATTTGGGGCCGATAGGAGTTCGGGAACCCCGGTGACTCGATTTAGGTCGATTCATCGAAATCACTCGTATCTCACGATTTAGAGCATTTCGCGACATGCATGTTGTGTTTTTGGAATCCTTGAAGGATTTCCCACTGAATGGATGTATTTCCCCAGCGCTACGGCGTGCAGGGGGCGTGGAACTGGCCGATTTGGCAGTTTCACTATTTTCATCGTCGGATTGGCATAACGGTCCTACCAGAGGCCGTTATGCGCATAACGGTCCCCCGATAGACCGTTATGCTCCGTTCATGGATTTTTATCTTCGGAGGTCTTGGAGCATAACGGACCAGGCCTAGTCCGTTATGTGTAGCATAATGCCCCTGTCCAGGAGCGTTATGGTCGGGTGATTTTCGAGGCTGACTGCCATGTCAGATGATGGGGGCATCTCTCGCCCTTCATTTTTTCTCACAGTCCCGGTGGCTTACCAGCATGGTTCCACTGCGTCCGTCACAACTATCGGAGTCGAGTTATGTAATTTTCATATTTTTTGAGTCATATTATTGTAATTTTTCTTTTAATTGAGTCAAGTCCCTAGGTTATTTGGCATTAGAAAACTTAATGAAGTTAGTAGGCCCAATTAAGTGGGCCTGGCCCAGGGGCGCCTTCCCCCCTACCCCACCTTTTTGATTTTTTTTTGTCATTAGTCCAAATGTCAAGGACTTTTTGGAAAAGTTGGGATCCCTATAAATAGGACCCGTCTAGTTGTCTATCTTGAGTCTGGTGACAATTCTGTGTAGTGTCATTTGTGTTGTAGTAAGTGCAATAGGTGAATGCTTACCCTATCCGCACTTCGCTATTTTGAGTCTCTGTGTCTAGTGAGCCTCCACTTATCGTAGCCTGATGACACTTCAGTGTGTCGGCCCACTTGCGAGTGGTGGCGGGGTAGTTCCCGATAGATGATTTTTTGGCAAGTTTTCTTGGGCCCCCTTGCTTTGCAGTAGCATCCTACTGGGGGAGAAAACTAGTTAGAGGTCTGGCTCAAGGCATTGGGCTTGTGTGTGCACATGTGGTCAGGGGCATTTGGACGAGCACCGACAAGCATGACCCTGACTAGTCACTCATTATTATTGTTCCTTGCACTTGGTATAGTGTCTCAGTCACCGTGTGAGAGGCGAGTGCGAGACGCTTGAGGCGCAGTGTAAGTCATTAGTGGACGCATCTAGCTTTGCTTCTAGTTAGGAGGTGCTTCTATCACCAGACACGTGACTTGTGGCTTTTGTGACTAGTTTTCCATCATGGCTGATGTGGTGCTTCGGGTAGCCTGTGCTTCGCTTCTGTGTGGCTTGTGTAGCGTACACGGCGGTGATGTCGTGTGTGCGCTGGTGTTTTAGATGTGTTTCCCACGTCCGAGAGATCGTGATATGAAGCCTACACGTCTGTTGTAGCATGACGTGTTCTGGCAATGTAATTGTGATTTCTTGAGATTGTTTGGCAACTCCCTACCAAGTGTGTGGGAAGTTGTGCCTTTCCTGATTAGGAGTAGTTTAGAGGACCGAGGTCTTATCGATTGCCGTGGTTTATTCTATACGGCTTTCCTCTTTACTTCCATTGTAGTTACTCCAACTCCTGTTGTTACTCTTGTTGTTGTTACTGTTGTTACCGCTTTGGTTTCTTGGTGAGGTGGTACACCTACTGAGCCAGTGACATGAGACTCACCCCTGACTTTTCAGGTGTGGCTACTCTTCTTCGTCGTGGTCTAGAGGTGCGGTTCGTGGTTCTTAGTTGCCAGCTTTGCCAGTGTCGAGCTTCCCCCAACTTGAGGGTACGTTTCCTTTTCTGTTGGACTGTACTTGTCTTTTGCTTGGAGTGGACTCTGTTAGCTATTGTAGCTATTAGTTTTATTTGTTATAGAAAATAGAATTTTATTTCTGCTATTTTAGCAATCCTAATCAAATATAGTAATTGTTTACTGTCTTATCTAGAAGTTCAATATATTCCTACATACTATCACACACTCCTTTTGTCTCTTTGGAGCTTTACTGCTCTATGGTATGCACCCCTCGGTATGTGAGGGAGGGGTCAACAAAAATTATTGATCGTAGTGCCAGTAGCATCTGCCTAATCGGAGTATCTGATGCGGCATGGCCAACTGAAAGTATGACCGGAAGGTCAAACTCGACTGCACTATCCACGGCTGCCCACAGATCTTCATCCACCGCAGCCGAGGAGGATGGAAGAGTGGAAGCCAGGTCGCTCGAGTGCCTGACCTCAATGGACAACTCCTGGCCAGCCACCGCCAGAGGAGTAGGCAAGATCGTGGCCAGATCACCCGACCCCGTTATCATGAGGGGCTGCTCCACCTCTACCATGGCTAACTGGCCCATGTCCTTTTCTACCTCCTCGGTAAAGTCCAGACCCACCATCGCATCACAGCTCGATAGGACGAGGATCTTGCCCTCGGTCGGAGGAAGGGCGTCGAGCGAAGCTAGATCAGACATTATCGCCAAGGGACCCACGCCCCCTCCCGCTGGTGCCTCCTCCCTGGGAATGGTGATGCTTGCCAAGATCCCCCGCAGAAGCTGGGTCTCCTCCGACATAGGGAGCTTCTGAAGAGGCGGGAGCGAGTGTGGACGTGTAAAATTGCACGCCCATATGTCCCATCCAGTCTCGCATCAACAACAGCTTCAAATGAAAAACCCCAGAGAAGATGGGCCATCCGGACTCTCTGAATATACACGCACTATCGCGAAGCCATCTTTGGAATCATGACAGTGAAAAGAAACTAACCCCCGGGAAGCTCACAATCCGTGGGCCCTGAAGAAAATCAAAATGAACCACCACTCGTGCTCGTAACGGGCTTGAACGTGTCCCAACGACACGCCTTTTAGCTCCTACCCGACACACCCTCGTGCCCCTTCAGCAGCACACCCGCCAGTGCTCCTCAGCGGCACACCCGCTGGTGTGCTCTCAGCGGCACACCCCCTGGCCGGCACACCCCTGGTTGCCTTCCCCCGACACACGCTGATGGAGGCATCACCCCCACCTCCCTCTGGCTCGGGTCGTCCATACACCTGGGAATGGTTTGAGCTTGAGCTCCACTTCATATGGGTCTAATTATCTACTTTGAGCATTATCTTTGAGTCATTTTGATGTATTTTTCCTTTTATTTGAGTCATGTCCCTAGGTCTTTGATTTATTTCCCTAAGTTTGCTTGTCATTATGTGGTTTGATGTATCTATTGGGCCCAATTCATTGGGCCAGGCCCAGGGGCACCCCCTTCCCTTTGGGTTTGTGTCAGTGTGTCAAATGTCAGGGGCTTTTTGTAAAATATGGGATGAACATAATATGCTATCCATCCTATTGAATACTTTGGAGTGTCTGCTTCCAAATCTGCAAAGGAGATGTGGGATAGGCTGGAGTTAAGCTATGAAGGAACTTCTGAAGTGAGGGCCACCAAGGCCAACATGCTTATATCCGACTACGAAATGTTCAGGATGAAACCTGACGAGTCCATTTCTGAAATGTATTTTAGACTCACCCAGCTAACAAACTGTCTAAAGTTATTGGGTAAAGAATACTCTAATAGTGAATTGGTTAGAAAGATTCTTAGATCTCTTACACCCGTGTAGCACACTAAGGCCACTGTGATTGAAGACTCCAAAGACCTATCTGTGATGACAAATGATGGACTAATAGGCTCTCTCATGACATATGAGCTCAACATGAAAAGAAATGAGAAAGACCACAAGAAGAAGAAGTGAGTGGCTCTCAAGGTATCTGAGAGCATTGATGAGTCCCAGGAGGATGAAGAAGATGGCATCCCAGAAGCTAGCCTAGGTGATCACGATCTGCTCACAAGGCAGTTCAAAAAATTCCTAAGAAGTAAAGGTAAATTCTAGAAGAAGAAGAGGACTCCACAGGTAAGTAGAATTTCCATTTTTAAACCTGATCAAATAAAGAAGCCTGATAAAGTTCTATGCCATCAGTGCAGGAAGCATAGCATATGCGAGGAGAATGCCCCAAGCTACTCAAGATGATGACCAAGGCCAAGGGGAAGAAGCCTAAGGCAATGGTTTGCACATGGAGTGACGATGAGGAGGAAGATGAAAGATCTCCTGTAGATGAGGATGAGGACAACCTATGCTTTATGGCTAATGAAGAAGAGGAGCAGGTAAACTCTCCCTTTGAAAAATTTCAATTGAAGAATGGGAGGATGCATATACCATATTGTTTGAAAAATGTGAAATCTGTAAAAAGGACAACAAGCAGTTGAAGAAAAAGATAAATGCCTTAGCTCATGATAATCCTGTCACCAAGAATCTGGAGATTCTAAAAGTTGAAAATGAAATGTTAAGAAAACAAGTCAAGGAATCCAGATCTAACTGTATAGAACTGAGAAGCATGAAAGAAGAAAAAGAAAATCTTATAAAATAGTTAGACCAAGTTAAATTGAGGTGCTAAGAATGTGAAAGAGAAAATCAACTCAACATTGAAAAGTATGAAGCTATAAAAGCTATGAATGATGAAATGCAGAAAAGCCTTGAGAAGGCTGAAATCGAGTTGAAGGACAAGCTGTCTGTCTTAGAAAAAATGACCCAGGGCAAGTCTAACCTAGATGCCATCCCCCTTTGTATTATCTTCATTTCCATATGTCATTTGCATCTATTGTGTCATGTTTTCATAGTTAAATATTGTCTCCATTTTCAGATTTTATACATAAAATCTACATGCAGGCCTAGGGGTAGATGCAAAGGTGCACCGTTCATCGATGGTTTTACCTATCTATTAGTGTTGAATTCCACTATTTTCAAGTCCTATCTTTTTGCCCTTCGTATTGTCTTTGTTTTCATATATTGTTTGCATCCATATCATTGTGTTTGCATAGTTTAATATTGTCTTGAATTTTCACTTTTATGCTAGATTTCTGCATGCACTCCGGTGCAAATAGGATCATACATTTCATATTGTAGTTGCATTCTCCCTTGGTAAGTGATCTTCTCACCTCCATATTCCTTGGAGTCGACTAAGTGATCTTATCCGGGACCTCCGTAAGTCCCTGTGAGCCATGGACTCTCACACGGACGTCGGGCCAGTTGTACCTTTCCACTCCTTAGGATTTTCATTTGCATCCGTGTGAGGGAGTTAAACCTAGTCAACCCACAGTTTGGACCTTATTTCCATAGGATACCTATCTTAAGGGAACTATTCTTAATTTAAAATATTAAATGGTCCATTAAAACTCTAAAATAATTTAACGATCATATCAACTTGTTTGACTTTGGTGAGACCACCTTGCATATTATTGTTGTGTGTTCATATTGTGTTGCATTCTTAGCATAGTCCCCACATTTTGTGTGTTATTTCCCTCATCATCTAGTTTGTCCCATCTGTTTGCATAGTCCTCTCATCGTGTTACCTTGGTCACATTTGCATTGCCATAAGTCTGTCTGCCCGTCTGTCTCAGAGCATGGTAGCGGCCCTCCTAGGACTGCCTCTGTCCAGTAGCGGTTTGCCTAGGACTGCCTCTTGCCTTGTGGGCCCTATCCTCTTCCTTGGCCCTCTGCTCATCAAGCCTTTGCTTCCCTAGCTGTATCCCCATTGATTTCCTTGTAGTAAGTCTCCATTTGTCCTCATGGAGCATTACCATCATCCTTTGTATCCATCTCTTTCTTCTCAAGCCACTTATTCCTGTGTGGAATCCTCTTCCCACGCGGGCCCATCTTCCCGTGGCCCCCCTGACCCATCTGAGGGGAAAGCCAACCTTGTGGCCCATCTTTCTTATCTTGTTTGTCAGATGGACCTGGTGTTAGTATTGGTGTGCTACAGTCTAATTTCGGGTCGGGTAGGCCCAATAGTTGTACGATCTTGTTCATTAGTAATAAAGTGGTATTTGAGTGTAAATATGTGATTGTAAGCCTAATTTCTAGAATCTCAAAATTTAGAGGATAAGAAGATAAATAAAGGGATAAAGAAAACCAAAAGTTTGAATTTAATTCAAATTCGGTGCTCAAGACACTAAACGGTCTATCGGGCGACTGTTTGAGATGGTAAACGGTCCATTATTAGACCACATACCAAAGTCCGATCGCAAATAGCTTAATGACGAGGAAAACCCCATTTTCTCCAGGCCAAATCCCTAGAGATGGATGCAATTTGTCAATTGGAAGGCTCTAGAGGATATTAGGATTGGATGGAGGCCAAATTAGGACTCTAAGTTCATCCAAATCCATGAAAACTAGCTAAACCCTATAAATAGACCCCAGAACTACCATGCGCGACCCTTACATTTGGCTCACATGGAACTAAGGTAAGGAGGCTTTATTTTAGGTGAGTTCTTTAGAATCTTTTGTTCACAATACTTAGATCTAACCCCTCCCAAAATTTCCTTTTAGGAGGTTAAGCATACAAGGAGTTAGAAGCATCCAAAGTTGCTAATTTTACACCAACAACCCAGGAACTTGAGCAATGGACCAATGAAGATCAGGAGATTAGGAAGGTAAAATGAGGTATTTAGATACTGCACCTTTAGAACTTTTTGTTATCCTTTGTATCTTCTGTCTACCATCCAATTTTCACATCCATAGGTCAAAGGAATCAAGAGATACAGGAAGCTAAAGTCGCTAGTTTAGCACAAGAAGTGTAGGAAACTAGGGTTAACTTCCAGTCCTAAATTCGAAGTCTAAAGCCCAGGACAAAGATAGGTCATCTCATGAAAGGCTTAAATTGAATGTCAGGAACAAAAGCCCTCTAGTTTCAATTCATTTCATGTACTATACATCATGAATTTCATGTTTATTGGGACTATGTATCTAGTGTATTATTCATGCATAATATCTTAGCCCTAATTGAACAAAAAGGGAATTCTCTTGTCATTAAACATAAATCCCATGCATATTGTTGTCCTATACTCGCTCTATCATACTATAGAGTTTAAGTATGTTGATTTCCATGCATGATATGCCGTGGTTTAGCATGTAGGTTACGAATAATTAGTTTCCTATTAGCCGAAGCTAACGGCCTAATATTAGACCGCTAGACATTTCTTCGCGGTCCAACGATAGACCGCTTGTCAAGGTAGGCGGCCAATCCCTAGATCGTTTGATTTTTCTGCAATATGGTAACCTTAAGCGGACCTACGATAGATCGCTTAGCCCCTACAAATGGCCGTAAATTAGACCGTTTATGATTTCTGAATTCTGTAGTGTGTGGACGTGCTCCCCTATTGTTCTGGGATGCTCCCAACTAAGGGGAGACTCTGTGAAATTTTCTTCAGAAATCTTTTCTGAGCATATATATTTTTTCTTCTAATTTTATTATCCTTTTTATTATAGCTATAACGATGGCTTCAACAGCTTCTTCTATGGCCGCGCAAGGGACCGATGCTTCATCTGGTGTGCGCCCATTTGTCACATGGCAGAACATTAACGATCTTGACCAATGGCGAACGCGTTTAGCAATAGTGCCAGAATCCTCTGATTCAGAGATGGACTCCATGGATGTTGGATGACTGACTCTTTCTGACAAAGGCCAATTTTCATTTGAACATGGCTAGGGCTATAGGATGGACTTTCCAAAGGATAAGCACTTAATGACCTTTCTTGATCGTTTTAACCTCATGGGGAATTGAGATGTTGGCCCAGCGTAGATCGTGGACAAGAAGGGGGAGTTGAATTGTCTCCCAGTCGAGATGCCAGATTTTAAAAATAACGTGAACTAATTATAGCGGAAAGAAAATTAACTACGTTAATTAGCTTAAACTAAACTGAAGTGAGATTTAAGTTCGCTCAATCTTTCCGATCTCACTCGAATAATCCAAGCACTTGAACAATTTAGCCTAAGTCAAACACGAGTAGCAAAGGCAGCAATGTGTAGAGGTGCAGTGAATAAAAAAATATAAGTTGACCTGTTAATGGAGATAGAAGAAATAGACAATCACACAGGCATGTCACAAAGAACACAAAGATTTTTAGGCAGCTCGGGACCACGACGGGCTCCCTACGTCCACCCCTCACCGAAACCCGTGAGACTTCACTACACACTACTTACGTAGCAACACGGGGATGAACCCCAACACCACACACGCTGCTTCCGCAGCAATGCACACATAGGGCCTGGCCCCAAGATGCTGTCACTGCAGCACACACACACACACAATGTCAGGGAACACACCCCGAACTCAAAAACCACATGGAGATGCAACTCCGTCTTCACACAGCCAAACTCGGGGAAACTTTCCCCACAATAAATTCACACACTCGGAGACGTAGCTCTGCTAACACATAGTAATATATCGAGTTTGACAAAAGAGAAGGATATATAATGATCGCCCAAATAACAATCTATGCTCAAATGAAAGAGATATGATCAATATACGCCTGTAAACTGGAAGAAGATGACTCAGATGGATGCAAATAAGATGCAACAAAGAATCCCCATGAGTAGAAAGGGGTTGTAGAAAATCTTCTCTAAGCCCCAAGTCGGAGGGTAGCCATTCCAAATTAAACTATTCTACATGTAGGGTATTTCAATGGCAGTGGAACGTGCACAATGGAGAGATATGCAGCGAAGGTACAAGGGTTGACTCGGGCCTTGCTACAAGTGGCCCAGGGTGGAGCGGCACACCAAGGAGCAGGAGATCTTCATTAAAACTTCCATGGGATGAATCCCCCACGATTCAGTGGCTCGACAGATCTAGACGAAGCCGAGCATTGGCTGAAGGAGATGGATCAAATCTTTGAAGTGATGCAGTGTAGCGATCAAGAGCATGTTCTCTTGACAACCTTCCAGTTAGAACAAGATGTGAGATCATGGTGGGATGTCGTAAAGGCCACCTTGGGAGACAAACAGGTGACGTGGAAGTAGTTCGAGGAACTCTTCAATGACAAGTACTTTTCTGATAGAGTGCAAGAGAAGAAGGCGGTGAAGTTCGCTGCACTGAAGCAAAGGAACTTTTCTTTTATGGAGTATGAAGCTCAGTTTTCCCGGTTGTCTCGTTATGCAACTCATTTAGTGTCCATTGAAAAGATGAAGGCCAGGCGCTTTCTTAATGGATTAAAGTTGAACTATATTAATCGATTGCCCCCGATGGAAATCCAGACTTAAGCTGAGATGGTGAGGAAAGATCAAGTCCTGGAGGATACTCTAGAGATGACCAAGAGGATTCATGGGAGGAATTCCAAAGAAGGAACAAACCACTAGTTCCAGGAACTTTAAACCCGACAATGACAGGAAAAGATCCTATGGAGGATCTAGTTCAGGGAAGGACAAGAAGACGAAGAATGACAATAAGAAGCCAGGCCCGATTGTGCCATTCAAGGGCGTTTGCAAGTATTGTGATCGTCCCGGTCACAAGATGGAGGAGTGCTGGCGCAAGTTAGGTGCCTGTCTGCGCTATGGAAGTAGGGACCATCGTATTCCAGAATGTCCCCTCCTGTCGGATCAAGCTACACCAAACAAGCCATAGGGAGGTTAGAAGCGCCAGGGCAAGCTTCAAGCCCTACAGGAAGATGATGCGAGAACCACCGAGGAGGGTGGACTTGTTGAAGGTACACTTATTGTTCATGATAAGTCGACATTTGTTCTGTTCGATACTGGAGCAATGCACTCTTTCATTTCTCAAAGTTTTACTAAGTCTCTAACTGTGAAACCTGTGTTAATGAGTTCCCCATTAAAAATTGTGACCCCTATTGGTTCTGGATCAGTGATTAAACATTTCTATCCTTCTAGTAAGGTTTTGATTAGTGAGCGGAATGTGCCAGCTGATTTAGTTTGTATGGATAGTCCTCAAAGGATTAAATATTAATGATAATTTTTTTTACTAAGTTCAATCTTTAGAAATATTTCTCTGTAAATTTATAACTGAGCTAAAAGATTGCAACTAGACTTGAGAAGTTATGAGGCCTAGACTACATATATGTCCTGAAAGGAGTCAATATAACAGCTATAAAGTTTATTTGAGATAATTCTTTATCGATCTAATCTATAAGCAAATTAGGACATTGCAAGTGCCTCAAAAAGTTATGGCCAGAAATTATGTGACAGGTTTTAAATAATTACATCCATCTATGCAGTAATTTACACTTCTACTGCGTTAGACACTTCACATAGATTGAGAATATGAAGAGTTAGCTAAGAATCAAGAAAACCATCACTAATAACACTGGAGAACAAAGGCATACCATCCAAGCCATAGCTGTAAGAACTGCAACAAGCATGTGGCCGCTATAAAGTAAGTCATTGCAACCACCCCCAGCTTTTTTCAACAAATGATACCAGGAAGGACCCTCTGAAACAGTAGGCCTCAATATGTCTATTAGGAAGCTCATCCTCCCCCAATCTGGCTGGTGCTCACCAGGATAAACTTTGGCATTTGCTAGAATGACAAATAGGGGCAAGTGTTAGATGGACACTAACATCACTGAACAAACGGGACAAATAGAAGAACATAAACATTGAAAACATGATGCCTTAAAAACACATCCATTTTATCTCTCATACCATAATGTGTGTCAGTTTGTATAAGCCTGCGAATGGCATCAGAATCAGAAGCATATGGCATATAATACTTTTGTGCCCAAGGATGGGGGTGCGAAGGGACTGGAAACCGAGACATAGCACACCAAGGCCGAGCTGAGGGCAGAACTGTTGAGACAAATGTTATGGCTCGCAGAAGACGGCCAATTGCCATGGTAAACATGTACCTTGCCCCAAGTCCCAGGCCAGGGGCTTTTACAGAATCGAATAGAACAGAAAAGGCCAGCATCATAAACAACATCAAGTAATGATGAAGCCCAATTATGTGGGCTCTTAACATCCCAACTGCCCAATGAGGAAGCATCTCATTTAGTGCTAGTAGCAACCACTGGCCAGTGTCAGGAAGAGGAGGTGCAGATCTGTCAATATCAAGGATGTTATTACAAATCACAAATACATAATACTTGGTGGTTGCAAAAAAAAGCAAGCAACTAATGCATTCATGCCTCCTTCCAAGATTAGACTAAATGTACATCAAAAGATGAATCTTCATTGAACAACCAAAATCCAGAAAAATAACGTGATACTAAAAACTAAGAAGAAGGAGGAGTGCTGGCCACAAGGGGAGAAGAGAGGGCTTTGAGAGATTCATCACTTATTGATGTTTGTAGGAGAGACTGGAGCTTGGACCTGATGGACATATCCTGTACGAGCTGTGGAAGTTTAGATAAGCCAGGATCTTCAAGATCGAGGACCGGCTGCTCCATCCTACGACAGTTTCAACTCCCTCCGAGCTGAACTTCGAGGAACATCTTCAGACGGCCATTGAAAATTGAAAGAGATATAGTCTACATCCTTTGGCAAACTGTTTGTGATGGCTTTCTTGGTTTAAATTCTGTGTAAGCATATATTGTATATCTTTTGTGTTGTGTTAAACTCTGAATATTACTGTGTGTGTGGGCGGAGTGGTGTCTCCGTGTGATTTCAGTGTCTGGGGGGTGTTCCCCGACGTGTGTGTGTCTCTACTACAGTGGCAGTGTGTTGGGGCTTGTCCCCGTGTGTGTACTACTGCAGAAGCAGCGTATGTGGTTGGGGTTCGTTCCCGTGTTGCTACATTTGTAGCGTGGAGTGAAGCCTCACCTCGTTCGATGAGGGGTGGACGTAGGGAGCCCGTCGTGGTCCCGAGTCACCTTAAAAATCCCGTGCCGTATGTGATTGCCTGTGTGACTATCATTGTCTTCTATCTCCATTCACAGGTTCACTAGAAAGGTTTTTAATTTACTATACTGTCACACACCGCTACCTCCATTATCCGTGTTAAACATAAGTTTATTTGTGTTAAGCGTGATTTCATTGTTTAGTTGCATTGGTAATTCGAGTAAGATCAGAGAGCTTGAGAGAACATTTTAAATCTCATTTAAGTTTCAGTTAAATAATGTTGTTAATTCTATATCTGTTGGAATTTGTTAAGAAAGGTTTTAAAATCCGCCATCTCGATAAGGGGACAATGCAACCCCCCTTCTTGTCCGCAAACTCTCTGGGCCAACAATTGGTATCAATGCCTCATCTCTGATTTTTTAGTCGACCTTGCAGTCATAGAGTAAAGTTCGTTGCATGATGGCTAGTGTGAACTCTATTCCTGTCTTTGATAGTTTTGACTATTCTCTATAGATAGGAAAGTTTTGTGTTTAGATTTGTGGCCATGATCTGAAACTCTTGCAATTAATCTCTGATGGTCCAGTGTTTTACCGAAAAATGAATTGAGATGGACTGATGAACATAAGAGAATGAATTTTGATAATCTATTTATGTTGAATGCTCTTAAGGCTGTCTTAGATATTAATCAATTTTTATTTATTTTATCTTGTAGGACAGCCAAAGAGACTTCTCCAATCTTTTCAGGAAATATTAGCGGGTCGGATTCAGATTATTCAAGTGGCGAGTCCGAGAGTGAATGAAGAATTGAGTGAAGACTAGTAGTGTCTTAGTTAGAGTCGTGATGCAATCTTTCTTTAATTGAGTCTAGTGTGTTATGTTAAAGGAAGTCAAGCGTCTTGCAAACTATGATTATTATGAATCAACAAAGTTGGATTTTTGAGTTCATTATCATGGTGTTCACTCTTCTTATGTGTGTGAATGTTAACGCTCTGATTATATTGCTAGCTTGAGGCGTATTGCCGGCTGTTCGCATTCCCGACTTAATTCCGCTGCATATCTCGGGACGTGACACCCAATTTGTCAAAGACTGAGACTCAAGGTACCAATGCTTAGTCAATGATCAACTTCATCTTGGGTCTAGCCCAAGGGTGATGAGCATCGGGGTTTTTTGTAAAGCCCTTTTTGCTTTTGCCCACGAGGGCGTTAAGCTTTGACTTTAGAAGTCACTGAAATCTCGGCTTGTTGTCAACTTGCTGAGCTTCGAGCTTGAAGTACGTTCGACATGTGGATGGGCATTCCTACCTGAGCCCGTGCTATTGACCTAGATCTTCTTCGTATGGAGCTAGCGCTCCTCCACCGGGCTGCTCCTTGAGTTGGGTTTGGTAGCTTTGGAGTTAAGTCGACGCATTTGTCCCTGTTTGCTATCGGTGTTCTGGATGTCTTTAGCTCCACCTTGTCTTCCCGAGTTCGTTGGAGAAGTTGAAAGTGGTTGGATGTGGGAATAGTCGGGACGTGCTTGTCTCAAGGCATGATCGGCTAGCCTCCATCAAGCTGCACACGTAGGTTTCCGACAATGACTCTCTTGCGGGAGTGAGAGATGGCCGCTGTGGGCTTCTTGCCCTTGTGGTTGTTGTGGCTCCCCCATTGGGCAGGACTAGAACCGATGTTGATGTGATTGACTGAGAACACCTGGTCAGTGATGGCTTGGGGCTTAGTGCCCTCAGTAGGTGTAGGCGCAGTTAGCTTCTCCTTGGCCACAAGTATAATGTCCAAGAAGTAGGGCGAGCCAACGACCACTGAGAAGTCGCCAAACACTAGCGGGTTGCCAACCATCCGAACTTGGTGTGGTTGGTGATGACTAGTGGACTGTAGGTGACGGCTTCCATTGTCTTGTTTGTTGTTCGCTATTTGCTGCTGCGCAACTCGACCGCCCTCCTCTTCCTCTTCTGTAAACAAGAAAATGGCGTCACAACCTTAATAAATGTATATATCTTCTTTGGCCGAAAAAGAAAGGCCGATGACTCATGGGCAGTTCACAACTGCCAAGGCCATTCCCTCAAAGAAGGGAACCAAGAAAGCCACCAGCTCCAAGATGGTAAATAGGACTCTCAGTCCACGAGCCATGGACACGGCCCACGCAGAAAACACGAAAGCACGGTTCACATGGGGTCGCCCAGACCCACCACACCTATGGGCACGCTAACCAAGGTAACACGATATCTCCAGACATCCCCGAAATCACAGTCACGGAACCCACGGGATGTTAGACCACCGGGTCACAACCGGGTTGACCGGAGGTCTACATACCACAATCGGGGTATGAGAGGGTCACCCGGACCCTTAAGCCCATGGGAACACTATTCAAGGTAAAGCGACACCTCTGGACCCCCAAAAACACGGTCATGGTACTCACGGGGTGTCCCGGGACACACATGGGCCAAGGAAGGCATGCCAGGCTGCCGTCCCACCCTCCGGCCCGTAAAACTTGATCACCCTCATGAACGCGTCGCCCGCTCTGGGCGCGTTCATGAACGCGGCCTCCACCGGAGTGCGATCAGAGAAGAACGTGCCCGTCACGAGGGGCGCGACCCTACAGAATGCAGCGGGTCCCCCGGGTGCGTCAACGTGTTGATGCGACAGGGTCAATGAGCGCGATCTTGGTCACGATTGGTCCCACCACCGCGACCCTAACTGCCATACTGGTCATCTTCCTCGATGAACGCGACGCCCCGACATGGCGCCTTCTATGAAGAACGCGGCCACCGTGATGGTTGCGTTCTTAGTTCACGCCCGAAAATGACGAAAAATACGAAAAAACTCATTCCATGCCCCAATCACCCCCAGGTGAAGGGGAAACAAAAGGGGAAACCTTCCCCAAGTCCCTAGGCATGCATCTAAACCCCTGGATCGGCCAAAAATATCATAAAATGAGAAATTTGGCTCATACCCCAAAATGTAATTTTTTCCCCAAAATGCCTAGTTTAGCCCGCTCGGCTCACTGTGACGTACAAAACTCGCGAGAAAAGAAGTACAGAGGTTAAGGATCCATCCCTCTACCTCCACCGAAGAAATGACGCGCCGTGGACGCCGATTCACGAAGAAAACATCTTGAAACTCTCGTCGGCTCATGAGCATGCCCCCGAGCTTTCACGTGCCACCGGCCCTCGATCCTAGACTCATCCTCACCGTCCTCGCCCTCGCGCCGTCTCCACCTCGGCCCCGCCTCTCTCCGTCGGCCGCCGGAGAAGAGAGGGGAGAAAGAGAGGTGAGAGAGTGAGAAAGAGAGAATGGGGAGAGAGAGAAGGATTTCCTTGACATTCCCACGTAGAGTGAGACGTCCTAGCATGATAGTCACATCACATAGGATACTTGTTTCCTCAACCTTCTAGATTCTTGTTTTCGTTCTCTCTTGCCTTTTAGCTTATGCTACTCCAATTGGAGGAGTTTCTGCCTTTACCGGCGGCTGAGATGTGCCTCCAGAATTGGAGTTATTCAATTGGGCTTTTCTTTTAGGGAGTTTAGAGTGACCGACCCAATCAACCTCTTCTTTATATATTTGGCGGATGACGTTAATAACCTGTTTGATCAATTCAGGCGGCAGTTCTTAAAACTCGGTCATATAAACACCAGAGTTTTGAGATGTTGGTACTGCTTCGGGCATCTTAACTATTCATTCCTTGGTTTATCTGGGACATAACTTGGGAGATTCCACCTTGGTCTCGCCTTTTTTGGCTTTGCTTGGAGTCGGACTTAGATTGCTCCCGCTTAATGTCACCTTTTCGACCTTGTCTTTGGCTGGGTCTTGCCTTCCTGGCTTTGCTCGGACCTTGGACTTGGCTGCTATGCTTATTTTCAATGCCCACTATTATGTGCATTTTTTCTTGATGGATCCCTGGAAGTGTATTTTCCCCTTTCTCCTAGAAGAGGCTGGAGGTGCAAATGACATTTTTGGGACAGGAGGCAGATCTGGATGGCGATCAAGACTCTTTAGGTGAGTTTCTATTCGGTGTCTTTTTCCGTTTCTTTCCTTCCTGCATGGGAAAATGCCTTGGCATGTTTTGTTTTCAGATTTGCTAAACCCGAACCTAGTCCTTTCTATGGGAGAATTCACAGCACTGCTGAATTTTGGGCTTAATGGGGACTTACTAAAATTTTCAGCTAGTCTCCCTGTTGACGAGAAAATAGTGGCCAATTATTCGAAAGTCCTGCTTGCTGAAATTTGCGCAGAGGGGGAGCAGAGCCAAGCCCCTAGGTGGAGGATATTGGATGCTCAGTTGCCTCCCATAGCTTGGTAGTGGCTGAAGTTCCTCACACTACTTGTAAGCATGTCTAGTTTCGACCCCCCCTTGGGTCCTTTGCTGGCATATTTATTTCAGCCTTTGTTGCTAATCTCTCGTCTTGTATTGTAGTGGGTTCATCCACGACAGGGCTACTTGGTGCCTTAGAAGAGGCCGGTGGAGGTGATTTGGTGTTGGAGCCAAATGCTGACAGTGGCGCCGAGATTTCCGGGTCTACTCCTACCCCAACTGGAGTGACAGATGAGTCTTTAATAGGAAATCCATCTCTAGGCGGTGGGGTAAGTTTTGGTAAGCACAGTAAAGAAGAATGCTTAATCAGATTCAATGGAATTAGTTGTCCAGAGATTTTGGAGGATGGTTATGCATTGGATGACACTAATTAACCTCTTTCATGATCAGAAGACAATAGTGAAAAGGAGCTAAGCAGAAACTTTCATGTTGATGGAGTCGACGCCAGAAGTCCTTGCGTCATCGCCAAGGCCACACGCTAACCAAAGGAGAAAAGGCGACGGCTAAAGGCTATTAGGGGTGACAAATAGGTGAGTATTGTTGACAAATGGCCAATAGAGCTAACAAATGGCTCCATATTTGTGAAAAATAACACGCAACACTGAACGCTTTCAAAACCATTGAAGAAGCATCGACACATTGCTCAAGTAGCGTCGACACATCTAGGGTTCCTAACTCAAACGATGAAGAAGAAGAAGTGGCGATAGCTAAGGAGCTATAAGGGTGACAAATGAGTGGTCGGTGGTGACAAATAGAAGATAAGGCCAACAAATAGCTTCGTAACGGTGAAGAATAAGTGGCCAGGCTGAAAATAAGAAAAATACAGAAGGAGAGCTGACTCCAAACCCCTTTGGAGTCAACTCCAGTCCAGTTGAAGTTGAACAAAGAAGAAAGGCAATGAAGGGCGACGGCCATTGAAGAATAAGGGTGACAAATAAGTTGCTATCAGTAACAAATGGGCTATAACGGTGACAAATAGCTTTGTAAGGGTGAAAATTGACTCGCAAGGCTAGAAGTGTGAACCTTCAAGAAGTCGAGTCAACTCCACAAGAGTTTGGAGTCAACTCCAAGTATGAAGAAACTACCCAATCTTCTGCAACTTTCGATGGACTTCCAAACCTCCAAAAACACATCTTTTGAGGTCTGAAAAGGTTCCTAGGACAGTCATGTCATGCCCCGAACAAGGCAAAAATATCAAGGCGTGAATAGTTATACAAGCGGGCCGATCAAGAGACTCAGATGATGAGTATGAACATCAAATAGACAAAATCATAACTTTATTTCATAATCTGACATTCTCAACAAATATCCTTCAATGACTTTTGATACTATTCAAATGTATTACATTCATTACTAAGTAGACAGACTGGGAAAAATCTAATAAATACTATCAGCACTCGTCACTCCAACCCATTCCTGTCATCTTCGAGATTTCTTGAAAATTGACAACAAGACACAATGTGAGCTAGAAAGCTCAGTAGGACTTTTATCTCTTTACCAGGTCACTTTAAGTAAGTAGCATTTTAGATCATCTATATGCTCTCAAAATAAAACAAGTAATAAAACATGTGACAAGGGTTAACGAGTTTAATGACTTTATTCCTTTTCTGCATCACCTGTCCTTCTTCCCTCCTTTGCGTTTTCTTCTCTTGACCGTTAAAATGGCACCGTGCAACGGTGCTGGCACTGGGAATGGGTGAGATGCACTTGTCATCCCCATTCACTGTGCCCAAAATGATGAACGAAATGGCTTAAGGTTATGTTTGGCGCCGTTTTCGTCTCCCTCTACCATTCATGTTTCCTTCTGTTTGTGTATTTACCCTGTGCGAGCAATGTTTGCCGTTTCGCCCTCTCCGATGCCGTCATGCCCCGCTGTGCTACGGGCTATATTAATCCCCCCCTCTCCCTAGGGTTTTCTCTTCCGCTTAAGTGCCAAAGGTTTCATCGCCAGGCGCATACACATAAGTGTGTTTCTCTGGCTAATCCTGGGCCCGTCCTATTATCCCCATCCTGTTCTTAACCACGGATAGGAGGAAGAGAGGCCGTCCCTATACCTTGCATCACTACTTTCTAACTACCAAGTTGATAGTCATTCTGTTAACCTATTAACATATAAGCATATGTGCATATTTATAGCCATCATAATCAGCTCGACGACTGCGTATGTTTCGTACCTACGCCGCAGCACTACCCTGCTAAGAGGATTCAGTGACTGGGGAGAGGGGAACACCCCCCATGATTCTGTTCTGATCTCGCTCTGTTCGCAGAGGTCCATCCATTAGTGACGAGTCCTTCATGGACTTATGAGCAAATATTAACAAGGGTTGATTCCAACAGACTGAAATCCACAGTCCTCATGGGCTTCGCGGTGGCCGCAAGATGGGTGCCCCTCGCAGGCTAGCCTCGGGGTTTTCCCTCTCTATCGGTCATCCCAATTTGGATGTGGTATCGACTCGGGTCACGTGCCCCTAGCAGGCTAGCCCTTGGGATCTTCGCCCCCATCATGGGTCGCTTTACCCGTCTACTCTTCACCCACGGATTTGGTGCCCCTCGTAGGCTAGCCCTCGGGGTCCTCCTATCTGTTCGGATTTTGCTGGCCGCCGTTGTGCCACCTGGCTCTTAGGGGTTGCTCCGCCACGTGAGTACTCCCCGCTTCTCCCCGACAATCCTCCAGGATGGGGAGATGCTGCAGAAATTTTGGCTCGAATAATACAATAAATTGATTCAATTCGGAACAATCGTCGTGCTTAAGTACGAACCTCGTGCGAGTCTATGACTTGACCTCTGAACGGCCCGGGACCGGTCCAATAAACAATTAACCCCATAAAGTTTCAAAATTCTGTAACCTATCTTAATAACTCTAATGTAAACATGTGCACGAAGAACAGATTTGCAAGTGAAAACATTTGTGCACAAGGGCAGGAAATTCATGAGGAAACATTCTCCAATCGAACATAAATTCACAGTGATTTATATAGTGCCAGCATCATCAAAACAATAAGGAAACACAACATGTCAGATGATGCCTCAAGTCCTCCAGAGAAAGGAGAGGGTCACTCTGAAGGTACCCTCGCACTCGTTGAAGCAAGAAGATAGCCACGCTACCATCCACCAACGGCTCTAGCGGTGGAGTAGAGGTCAGCCACTCAACCCCTAGGCCCAAAGAGAAGTCGCCCATCTCCATCAATACATCAGTCGAGTTTGCATGACACCCAACAGAACAAATGGAAGGTGAGGAATACATGTGAAACTTTCCATGATAAATAAGGTGGAAACCTGATAAAACTTCCAACCCTTACCCAGAACAAGCCTTTCAACACTTGTGGCGTCACTTGCTGGGGTAGGGGAACACAATGACTCTTCAACCACTGGAGAGCCCTCTGCCACAGCCCTGTCCCCTCTGGCAACCGCGGGCAGGGCGGGAAACTCTTCCTGGCCATCTGCAACAGGGGCTGGCACATGCACTTCCTCCACCGCCAGTGCTACATACAAAACAGAAGCATCATCATGCTGTCAGAAAGCATAAGTAAGTGCTAAGAGGGAGGGAAAAGAGCCCCACGCACCTGCAGAAGTAGCCTCAATCTCCGCCCCCTCGGCGGATGAGGCCCCAGAGGAGGAGGAGTCTGAACTCTCCTTTGTCTCCATGGCAAGGATCCCGCTACCCGAGGAGCCTGAAGAAGCCTCCTATGAATCACCGGAGGTGGCAGGATTAGAAGCCCCTGTGAACCAATGAAACACAAGGTCAACACACAGTTGGACTCAGCAAAAAGGAAATTGACTAGCCTAAGATCTTCAAACAAAGCTCACCAGTCGAGGCACCTCTATCAGAGATCCCCTTTATGTTGATGATCTCCTCATCCTCTCCTGTTGGAGCCATAGCTGTAGGGTCCCCACCGACAGCTCCAGCAGTATCGGGAGGAAGCTCACCCTCCTCCAAGGGAGATGAGGTACCTGCAACCAATGCCCGAAAAATTTTAGCGTTGGCAGATAACAAGAAAGGCCACCACAAGCATCTTAGTTGTCAGTTACATACCCGAGGGTCCCATAACAGAAGACTCAACTAGCTCCACAGTACAAGCGGAGACCACCGCCAGCAAGGGAGGAAGAGGCAACACCGATGTCGGCTGTGACGATGGAACGACTGCGGCCCCAGCACAGGTTAAACAACCCACTAAATAAAAAATCAAAAATAATGTGCAGAAAGCACATAAAAAGAAGCTCAACAACGTACATGTTAAGGACTTAAATGTCAATCACCATGCGCATTATTTCTATTGTGGAAAGCATGGTCACCTGATCCATGAGTGTAGTATAGTGAAAAAGGATGATTTGAATATTGGTAGAATGCATACTAGAAAATCTCACACTGTTCACAAAAGGAGCACTAGATGTTTTCACTATGGTAAATTGGGACACATTGCTGCTCACTGCTTGTCTATCCAGGGAAGAAAATTTCAATCTGAATATGTTAAATTCCCTGCAAACTGAAATACTTTTGATAAAAATAAATTTGCTTCAAAAGGTAGTTCTCTTGTGTGTTTTAATTGTGGGAAGTCGGGTCACAAAGTTTCTCAATGTTGGATGGCCATTCACAAAAGAAATATTTTTCATGGTAACATTCATGGCTACTTACAAAATTTCAGCAATTTTGGTTATCAAAAACCTATGAAGAGTTCAGGTTCATGTCATTACTGTGGTCTTTTTAGGCTTTCCATGTCTAACTATTATTTGCTAAAATTTGATGACCTCAATGCCAAGAAATGGTGGAAAGCATCCACCAGAGGTGCTACTAACTTTTTAGGACCCAAGAACACTTGGGTACTTAAAAATTCAAAATGAGAATCAGTTTTGCAGGTATGCCTTGGAGAAAGAGGGAGAACAAATAAAGGCGTCAATAAAGCCAAGGCACCTGTCGTGTGGTAAAAACCCCAATTCATGTTTTCACTATCTTAGTTGCTATTTTAGTTGTTGATCTTCAATAACTCCTTCCTTGCTTAATTGCATATCATGCTTAATCTGGATAGTTAGATCTCGTATGCTGATTTTGATTGCTTCAGTTGAGCATTCATAAGTTGAGCTGCATAGGTTCTTTTGTCTTCATGCATTGTTATGCATTTTCATGCATGATCTTATGGTATATTAAATGGTGTTGGGAGAAGGGCAGATTATGTCTATCTGAAAACTCGCACTACGCGTGAGGTGATCTTAGGATCTAAGTTCTCCGCCTGGTACCATGGGTCAAAACTGCATATAGACCACTTGAGACATTTATGAGCATAGTTCAGTAACTCCCTGCATGATCTTCATGTTGAAATTGATTTTTTAGTGCATTTAGAAAGGGGGAGCCAATGCATACATTTGTTTGCTCACATAAACATAGTGCTTTTAGATTTAGTTGCATATCATTGATGAATGCATGCACATACTTAGGGGGAGTAGTCTCAAACAAGCAATAGTAACTTAATCAGCATGGTTAAAATATTGGCAAAATAAATACATAGTGATTTATATAGTGTCAGCATCATCAAAATAACAGGGAAAAACACAACAGCTTCATCCCCCACAGATAGGCTTGTAGTCATAGAAGACTGGTGGTTGTTTACTCTTCAGCCGGAACGACATTGCAGCTTTGCAGTAGAAGGTGAGAAGGCCTCGTCCTCTTGAATCGCCATGTCCCCGGTGGAGGTGGCCCTTTCCTTTTTAGCCGCACACATCTCTTCACTGGTTTCGACCGAAGCCTCCCTGATTGGTAAGAGAGGTGCTGAGGTCATCATTAGTGGGGGTCCATCGGAGGGAGACGTCCTTGTTTCTTCAACATCTTTGGCTTCGCTACTACTGGCCGTGTCAAATCTGGCCTGAAGGGCCACTTCTTCAGGGTAGACTTGCTCCCAGCATTGGCAAGGAGTCATGACCTCTGTATCTGAGTCTCTTGGTCGAGCCGGTTCCATATGTTCAGCTTCTGCTGGGTACTCATCAAAAGTTGCCCCCAGCGGGCTGTCTTCAATTGGGTAGAAAGCGGAGATGGTGTCCACTTCATAGCTCCCACTATAATAGTATTCTTCAAGGGTGAATCCTAACCCTAGCTTTTGAGAGACACGCCTCAGTTCTTTGTCCAGACTTACAGAATACTACATCTTCTGGAATGCTTCCTTTTCTTTGAGTGGCTGGCCAGAAGGGATGTGCTACTTCTGGAACATCTTGGCCATCTATTTTGTTGTGAATGCCAGACCCCAGATGGGCACCGACGGGTTGTCTATGTCTTCGGGCAACAGACAATCAGTGTCTTCCCCGGTAGGATGCTCCTCAGCTGTATAAAACAAGCTACTGGGGCCATCTATCTGTGCCACCTCCCAAGCTTTGAAAGGCTCAACAGTGACATTGTCAAGGCCAAGAACCGACTTGGTAAGGCCTTCAGGGATTCTGATGTGGTCGTGCTGCTGATCGACCTTGACTTCATCGGCTCCGGGGTATATGGCGGGAGGTGCTGTCTTGCCCACATCTCCGGTGACGGTGATGTGAGAGATTGTCTTGGGTCTGACATACCCGCGCGGCGGCGGTGGAAACCAGTCATTGTCGGGAGTGCTTTTTGATGCCCCAGTGGGGGTCTTGGCTTCAAAGGTCTTTGGCGACCATTCGGCATATAGATGGGCGTCCGCCAGGTGACACTCGAACACTTCGAATGGGTGGAGGTCAGCAAATATCCTCTCCTCCTTCCCTTCGAGACTGTATTTGAATAGCATTTCGTAGCTGATGGTGTTGTCTACAAGGACATCTATGTGTGGAAGAGAAAAATTGTTCTTTGGATAGGCACAATTGAGATCACAGAAATCTATACAGATTCAGACCCTACAATCCTTCTTCATGACAGGGACGATGTTGGCTACCCATTGTGGATATAAGACTACCCTGATGAACTTAGTCTTATGGAGCTTGTCAACTTCTTCTTTGACCTTGAGTGCGAGCTTCGGATGAAGTCGCCTTAACTTTTATTTGACAGCTCAGGACAGACTTTAGAACAGGGCGGTGTTGTACCAGTGAGGGATCTAAGCCCGGCATGTCCTCATAGGACATCGGGGAATTCCTTGAGGACTGCCACAAGGGATGCTTCTTCTTCATTCTCCAAATTGGCACTTATCAAAATGATTTTCAGATTCTCCTTGGTGCCGAGATTAACTTCCTTGGTAGACTCATCTACGGACACATTGGGTTCATCGAACCTCCTAGTTCCATCGATGAAAGGAGCTATGGGATTAGCACAATCGTTCGACTGCTTCTCTTCTTCTTCTCTATCATCATCATCATCTTCTTCTTCTTCTAGAACATAGGCCCCTAAGCCGTCATCTAGTGAAGACCCTTCTACTTCAACTGCCCTTAGAGAAATGGGTGTTGATGTAAGATCGGAGACCTGACATAACTGCGTGCATTTTTTAGCCAACTGGCTGAGGTAACGTGTAGGGACATGACTAACCCTAAGTTTGCTTGGAATGAGAGGAAGAGGACACCCTAGACTGACCTAGATTCGGACTTGTTTCAACCCTACTATGTACAAGTGGAACCTATGAGAGGGGGTTCAAGGTGAAAAGCATCGGCCCTTGGCCAAGGGATCCATGCTCCAAGGAGGAGGTTTCTTCAACGGTGAGCTCACAGGCCCACATTTGAAAATTGATATTTTTTTGGGTGGTTGTGGCTAAGCGTACAGACGACCTGCGTTGATTGCTCCATGACCAGATACGTAAGGAGTGGTGGGAAAGGTGGATGAAACAAGATTGGAATGAAATACACTGGGGCCAGCCTGTCTAAAGCTAGGAAAGTGCTCATGGGTGAGGCATCATCAAGAGGTTTATCGAGGTGAAATAGAGAAAGGAGCCTGAAGTCATCTTCAGGCAACTGATCTAGAGGAGCTTCCTTTTGAAGGGTTTTATGACCTTCACTCGGCTCGCACCGAGTCCCCGGCTATATTGGGCCTTTGACAAAATGGTCAAAGACTAGACCCCTAGCTTGAGTGGTTTTGGATGCCTTTTCAATTGAATAGCCTAAGCTCGTGCGACCTTTAGAGACTTTGAGCCTTGTCCTGCGAGTGGGGCCTTGATCGTGCTGGCCAAGACCTCTTCCCATCATAAAATCTATTCTTGCCATCATCTCCCGTCCTTTCCTGAATGGGATGTTGGAGTGAGAGACTGGTCGAGGAAGAACGGAGGGATTTGACTGACATAAGGTGGAGGGCCCGACGGCACCCACTTATGGAGAGGACAGGTTTCTTTCCCTTGTTTGGAATAGTCATGAAGGGGAATTATTCAGAGGTGATGGCATTGAGACTCTCCACCAACGAGATACTTTAATCTTGATCACCCTACCATTGTAAGGGAATTTGAAACATTGGTGGGTCATTGATGGGATTCCCAGGGTTTGTTCAATCCATGGCTGCCCTAGTATGGCTTTGTACACCAGGTCAACATCCAAGACAAAGAAGTCTAAAGACATGACCACGGGGCCTAGGCTAAGTTGTAGGGTTACCTTGCCTTTTGTGCACTGTCTTGAGTTGTCATATGTTGAAATGGTGGTGCACACTTCTTCTAGGTTCTCTTCTTGTAGGACAATTTTTTAGATAGTTTTCATAGGATAGACATTTATGGGCGCTTCCATGTCAATCAAAGTGGTGTCACCATTGACTACATTTAGAGTAATAGTGAGGCACAACGGGAGGGACCTGCTCTCGGGTGGAGCAAGATCCTTGTCGAAAAATGAGATGGAGGGACCATGGGTGAGGGCCATGATGGCATCAGTCAAACCACTAGCTGGTAGGTCTTCATTGACTGTAATCTTTTGGAGGAATTGTAGTATAGTGGTCTGATGGGACGGAGATCTCCTAATAAGCTCTAAGATGGAGATTTTTACTGGCGTCCTATCTAGATGTTGAAGGATATTATACTCCATAGGAGGAGCTTGGGAACTAACCCCTTCCTCAGGCTGAGATTACCTTTGGGAGGGGGAATGATGCGATTGTGGAGGGTGACATTGATGGTGGCTTCTTTTGGAACCTCCGACTCTAAAGGTTTTGGCAAATCAATTGAAGGGGAGCAGGAGATCCAAAGATGAATGAGAGGGAAGCTGGTTCTTCAACTGGAGTACTAGGAACAAGCGGAGAGGCCAGCTTAGGTTGGGGAGATTTTAGCAGAACTAATGGACGCTCTTGCCCCACTCGAGCATCCTTAGGGATGATCAATTCTTGAAATGGGGATTGTGGGGGTGTGATTAGGGTGAGAGGACCCTAATGAGATGTCGGTGATTGGGTAGGAGGTGAGATTAACATCCAGGGTTGAGATTCCTGGGCGAACATGTTGACTTCGGCCCATAGCTCTTCTACTTCTACCTTGAACTTTCCATGCCAATCGGGAAAACCCTCTATACCTCACATTTTGGTTCTCTTGAGGATGTGCAATTCTAACCTGATTACGGTGTTCACTCTCTCATTCTACCTAGAACTTGAGGGGTCCTTGTTTGGTTGATGTGCAGGTAAGGGATTTTGGACAATGCCCAAATCACGATTGGGCTTCTTGAGGTTAGCAATTGTGAGCTTCACATCAGAATAATTAATTCTCCCCTCGTCATTCATGTCATATACCCAGTCCTGAAATTGGAAACAGTTGTAAATGTCATTCCCGGGAGTGCAGTGATACGGACAATATTTGGATGTATCGGCATTGGGGTGACCCAATCCCTTTAAGAGGGTAATTGGATGGCCTGAGATGACATGAGGGTAAAGAAGATGTCACCTAAAATCTCGGGCAATGGGGGATAAGAGGCCCACTTAGGGCCGACATGATTGTAACTTTGAGGTGGAGGAACATTAGAATATGGCCTCGAATTACCCTGACCTTGGCCAGGACCAACTTGGTTGGATTGCGGAGCTTGGCTGCTGTTGGTCCTAAAGGGTGGGCCAAAAGCATTGGTATGCTCATTGACGGTGACTCCCTTAGTGATAGGGACAGTTGGGGCCTTCCGACCTCTGGTGTGAGTTTCAAAGAAGGGTGATAGAGTGGAATCCTTCATTTGGGCTTGGACGATTCAAGCTCAATTGTACATTCGCCAAAACGCGTGGAGCTCGCTAAGCATCAAGATGGCCCTAAGTTGTGGTGTGGCATTGTTCACCAGCATGGTGATGGCCTGAGATTCGAGGATAGGGACCTCTGTCTAGGAAGCCATAATCCTCCAGTGATTAGTGAATTGAATGAAGTCCTCATCAGGCTTCATCTATTCCATGTCCAAATCAAATAGTGTGGGAGCTATGGAGGACATGTGACTAAAATGTGTAATGGTTCTCTCGCAACTCGCCCGCGGTAGTCACTCAAATATTATCGAAGTCGGGATCGGGCACTCTCTCACCGTCAACGGAGCAACCCAAATGCAATGCTAAACTAAGCAAATAAAATTCCAGCAATGAGAAGTGTTCAGGAGCTCACTTGATAGGCAAGAATACACCGATTCTGGTCGGAGACGAGAGCGAGTGGGGAGGCGTGGGTACGCACCTGCACGCCGCGACGGTGCAACCTAAAATAGAATTTGTTACAGCACCACACCTCATGCAGGAGGAGGGTCTTGGGGTGGGGGTTAAGTTGTTTACAACCAAAACTACCTCCACACAGGGAGGGACCTTCAACCGGCCAAGCGGGGGGAGGGGACAAAGCTAGAAAATTGATGTGCCAAGCTCCTCGTCGGTGCTGCCAGCTTCTGGAACCACCAGACAGTCGGTCGAAGTGGGTGCTGCCACGGATGCTCCCGAACTCCAAATGATCTGAGACCAGCGCCAAAACTTTCTGACTTGGCCCGGGAAGATGCCTGAATTTTCTTGATTTATCCTGAGAAGGTCACTGGCCGGGGCAGGACTTGGAACTCTGCCGGATAGTTCTGGTTCTGGCCGCTCACAGGGTAGTGCTGCTAGAAAAGGGAGGCGCCACGGACAATCCTGAACTCAGTTGGAGGCGGGGCTGGTACCGTTATGACTGCAGACAAGCCTTCTTTCAGACGGGACTGCTGGAAACCTCAGCTGATGTCGGGCCTGATCGTACTGGCCTGAATGGTGGGCGTGGTTCAGTTCAGGAACAGGGAAACCGACCTGGCACACCTCTGGGAAAAAATTCGTAACTCTTGCTACCGAGGTCCAAACTTTTCTCCACTTCTTGGGGATGACAGAGGACTGGTAGAGGATGCTCTCAGCCAAGGTTCACGCCCAGATCAGCAAGGGAGTGGCCGTGGTTGAACTTTATCTGGTGCTCTGGTTCGCTACCTAAGTGGTACTGCATAGTCAGGGGAGAATTGCTCTCATGGCCAAATCGGTGCTCAGATGATGACGAAACCACTACGCCTAGAAAGCTCTCTAGACGACCTTTCCAGTGGTATATAATTTGCCACCAGATGGATCAGGGAAGGCCCGGAGATGATGCAGCTTCCAAGACCCTCTCTATCTGCCTACGAACTGCTACTGGAGCTGCAACCTTGTGAGAGCAAATGAAGTAGGAGGTGGGGGGAACACAGCAAGGGGATGATGGCTGATGGCTATGGGAGTGGGGAGTATGTGGCTGGGGTCTCTAAGGGGCTGTGACTCGCCGACAGCGCCTCGTGGTGCGACAGGGTCCGGGCACGACGGGGCTGTCACCCTCTCCGGCGCCCCCTTCCATATTAAAAAAATAAAAATGTAACCTAATACACACTCAAGATGTGTTCAATGAGCATTACTCTTAAAAATAAAAAAAAAAGTCTCGAGAGCAACACAACGAACGGCCTTCCTCTTTAATCTCCCTACCGAGTAGCATGAGATGACACATGACCTTGACTTGGATGGGATATTTACATCGGCGCCCCGACGTATTGACCGATATGTATTAGATGCCATTACATGATGTCTCCAGCTTTACTAGTCATAACAATCCGGCCGAGTGTCGCCTCTGGACAGCGAGGCATTCACCTAAAATGAATCATATGGGTATCATAACTATTACTATGTTCGTCAAAAACATGTTTAAAATATTATAAGGTAAATACAATGTATTCTTTACGGAGTTTGTTGACTCGGTGTGACTCACACTGATTTAGATACATCGTATTGTATTTAAGTTCAACGGAGATGATCAAATAAATGTGATGAAATTGATACCCAAAAGATAATTAAATTCAATGCCCTCGTAATAGGGTTTGTCACCATCTCGATGTGACTCGCATTGATTTGAACATATCATATCATATTTGAGTCAAACTTAAACGATGAGGTGATTGCGACGAAATTGATATCTAAAAGATAAGGACCATATGCATCATTTGGCAATGAAATTGGGTGCTAGGGTCGCATTGATTTGTTTTGACTCGTCAAGGAGAAAGTAGATGAATGATGGGTGTGCTCGAGCCACTAGCATAATAACATGGACTGGCCCATTGAGGTCCAAATTCTAGAAAGATTTCACATCACAGCGGAGCCAGGTTTGTGACTGTGTTTACTCTCCTAATTAACGATCCACAATTGCTGGCATGTGTGCGTCACATGTCCCCCCATCGTCCGCCTGTTTGTCATGAAACCTCCGTTGATTATTCCACGCATCAGAGCCACTGGTATCCTCGAAGTTGTACTTCCACTCATAAAGGGATCAGTAATCTTACCGTTACCTTTTGGGTAACTTTTGATAACGGAGTAGGTTAGAGACAGATGACTTACCGGAGATGATCTACTCGACTCTTAATCTTAATCATGATCAGTTAACTCATTCTATCTATTTTCTAAGAATATATTAATGAGTGAATTTTAAACCTTCCCTCTTTTAGGACGGGTCACACAAAAATTTAAACAGTGACATTATAGGGTGTTTGGGAGTATTTTTTTTCTTAGAGACTATTTCTCATCTCACACCATTATTTGAATTGTGAAGTCATGGTGAAAGGGAGAAATCTGCCAGCAAATTTAATATGCCTAGACCTAAAAGGTTATGATGTTATACTAGGAGCCGATTGGCTATCCACACACAAGGCAGCTATTGATTGCTGTGATGGCAAGGTAACTTTTAAGGAGTTCCCGGAACTTGTCTACACTAGCCCTAAGAGTCGGAACAAGTCACCTCTTATTACCGCTCTCCGAGCTAGTAAGCTCTTAAGGAAAGGATGTGTGGCTTTCATAGCTTTTGTGACCACCACGGAAGTGAAGGGGTCTAGGGTAGAAGACATCCGAGTGGTTCGGGAGTTTCCCGATGCATTTTCGAAGGATTTGCCCAGATTATCCCCACAAAGAGAAGTGGCCTTAACCATCGACCTTGTCCCTGGTGCTGGTCCAATTTCTAAGGCACCTTATAGGATGTCCCCTACCAAGCTCAAGGAGTTAAAAGAGCAACTAATGGAACTTTTGAAGAAAGGATTTATTAGACCGAGCACTTCCCCGTGGGGAGCACCCATGTTATTTGTAAAGAAGAAGGATGGATCGATGAGGCTCTGCATCGACTATCGGTAGTTGAACCATCTTACTATCAAGAATAAGTATCCACTGTCAAGGATCGATGAGTTATTTGAACAGATATCTGGATCTAAGTATTTCTCAAAAATTGATCTCAGGTCGGGATACCACCAACTGATGATCAAGGATGAGGACATTCATAAGATCGCATTTCGGAGCAGGTATGGGCACCACAAATTTGTTGTTATGCCTTTTAGACTAATGAATGCCCCTGTAACCTTTATGCAGTTGATGAATAGCATATTTAGGCCTCATCTGGATCAGTTTGTAGTGGTCTTCATCGATGATATTTTGATTTATTCAAAGACCAAGGAAGAACATGAAGAGCATTTAAGGATTTCATTACAAATATTGAGGACAAATCAACTATATGCAAAGCTCAGTAAATGTAAGTTCTGACTCGAGGAAGTGTCTTTCTTAAGACATGTGATATCAAAAGATGGGATATCAGTGGACCCATCAAAAGTTCAGGCTGTGAAGAATTAGGAAAGGCCGACCAATGCAACCGAGATCCGTAGTTTCTTGGGTCTCACTGGCTATTACAGCCATGTGGCGACCCGAGATCCGAGTACCGAAAAGGAACTGGCGCGACTCGAATCTCGGCCCGCTGCCCACGAGCCCGAAGACTCGGAAGGGCTAAAAGGATAGGTGTGGTGCACATAGAAATAGAAAATAAAGTAGGACAAATCGGTGTCCTGAGCTCTGGGATGTTACATAGCCTCCACGTGGTTTGCGTGTTTGTTGCGAGTCAATTTTCGTCTGAGTTCTGTGATCATGGTTGGGTGATCTTTTTGTAAGTTAGTAGGCCGGTGTCCGTTGGTTCTCATTATCGGCCTTAGGAGGTTACCTGTACCGAGCTATGCCACTCCGTGGTTTTAGGTGTGAGCTGAGCCTCTTCTGGAGTAATACTCCTCTAGCCTCAGAATCTTGAGTGTCGAGCACGTACCGGCTCGGCTGAGAGCCTTATTACTGAGTGCTGACACATTCCGTGGTCGAGAGCTGTACCAGGGAGAGATGATTTTTAGACTTGTTACCATAGGGCACCTCGCCTTAGCAGCTAGAGTCTAGTTGAGGGGAAAACCAATTAGAGGACCCAACCTTAAGGGCATGGTCTGTGTGTGCACATGCGGTCCTACGCTGACGAGTGTGACCCCTGCTAATCCTTGTGTTGTAGTGACTCTACCTCACTCTCTGGGAGAGGTGGACATGCATGAGTACAGTGGGCAGTGTAAGGCATTAGGGACGCATCCGACCTGGTCCCTTGTCTTACTCTTTGGGAGAGATGGCCAGGTTTGGGAAAGTTGGTGTGGTGTAAGGTGTTTGGGACGCATTTAGCTGTTGCTAGTGACGGAGTGCTCCAACCACCGTGGGTTTAGTTTCTGACCGTGAGTGTGGTTCTCTGGCATGGGGTAAGTGAGCTCAGACCCGGTGACTTTAGCCTATTTTCCCTCCTACGAGGTCAAGATTTCTCGACAGCGTCATTCGGGTTTTACCGATAATTTGGTTAGAGAGTTTTGGCGATATAATTATTGTAGTGGCTTTGTTGTGAGGGCTTTTCCCTACGTTTGACGTTTCGTGGATCCTTCGGCAGTGTCACCACATCCCTCTACAGATCGGTGGTTCTGATTCAAGGAAGAGGTGCCCAAGTGAGGGCCAGAGTAGTGTAGAGACTCCTCTACCTGCCACTTTATAGTAGGGTTGTCCTTCGTTGTTGTTTTCTTAGGATTCTGCCACAACTGTTACTGTCATTGTAGTTATTTTTACTACTTTCATTTACTGTTGTTATTTCTAATACTATTACTCTTGTCATCGTTTCTTTGTGGTGGGGATCTTCGGGACCCCTACTAAGCCCATGAGATGCGACTCACTCCCTATTTTTCTGGTGTAGCGGCCCTCCTCAAGGTGGTGGATCCCATTTTGGAGATTCTTAGTAGCCAGCTCGCCAGTGACGGGATATGCCCCTAGATGGTGTATGCAACTGTGCCAGGGAGACTCGAGGTGATAGATTCAGAAGGAGTGAGCATCACGAGGTAAGAAGTTGGAAAAATAGCATGAGGTTGTATCGAGGAAAACAACACAAGGGCTGAAAATGAAGAATTAGCATGGAGCAGGATCCCGTTAACAGAAGCTACACGAGTTATGAACAGTGTTCATACTCGAGCTACACTTAGACAAACACGGTTTATGAGAAACCTGCACGAGATGTGACATTGGAGAAGAGACACGAAGTTTGTTTTACAAAAGACCTGCTCGAGGTAGGATGAATGAAATCCTTCTCGAGGTAGGTAAGTTTAAAACCTACTTGAGGTAGGAATGTTAAAACACATGCTCGAGGTAGGTTACTTTGAAAACTGCTCGAGGTAGGTGACTTAGAAAGGTGCACGAGGGATACAAGTCAGGGTAGGTAGAAGAAGTACACGAGGTAAGTCTTTTGAAACGAATGCTCGAGGTGTGCATGAGAAATAAAGGTGCACGAAGTAAGTGTTTTGCAAGATGTGCACGGAGTATATTCTAATTCAGCATAAAAACCGCTCGAGGAATGCTTCTTCGTAAGACTGCACGAGGTACATCCAGTTGAGAAGCTGCACGAAGCATGAATCGACTAGAGTGACTCTGAAAAATAACATGAGGTATGCACTTTTGAAAACAACACGAAGTATGTTTTCGAACGCAAAACCAACATGGGCTATGACGACTCAAAAACAACACGAACTCTGAGAGTGCGAAGGCGACACGAAGTAGGAAAAATGTAAAAATAACACGAGCTATGAAGAACGTAAAAATGACACGAGGTATGAGGAAAAACTGCACGAGGTGCCTTTTTCGAAGGCAACACCTGCTCGAGATATGCTTTTTCGAAAATGACACGAAGTGCCTTTTTCGAACACAAACTTGCTCGAAGTGATGGGACTAGAAAGCAACACGAGGTATCTCCTCGTTAGAGCAAAAATTGCACGAGGTGAAACAGTATAAAAAAATAGCACGAGGTCTGTGAGTGAAGACTTAACATGAGCATGACCTTGTTAACGAAAGACTTTTTCTTGCACGAGGTGTGTGTTTTGTAAGAAATACACGAAGTAAGCAACAACACAAACATATAAGAACAACACTGACTGGAATAACACGAAGTATAGAAGCAACTGACTAAAGCATGGAAAAATGGACGACACGGACTTCACAAAAATGACACGACGTAGATAACAACACGGACACATAACAGTGTTACATAGTGTTAGCACCATCAAAAATAATAGGGACATAATTTGGCACGTTGTGCCCCGGAAAGTTTTCGGCAACATAACAATATCTTTCTTAGTTCCATAATTCATTAATGGCTTGATATATAATGTTTCAAGATTTAGACATCCAGAAGGTCATATGAGATCAAGGACAATCAACCCTTTGGTCGAACTCTCGGGCTGAACAGCTTTGATAGAACGCGATTGTAAGAAGTGTGCATAGCCTTTTGGAAGATGCACACCTTTTGAGAAATTGATGAAAAAGGACGCACCATTCATATGGGATCAGAAGTGTCAAAATGTATTTGAGCAAATCAAAGAATACCTCCTCACTCCCCCAGTGTTGAGAGCATCGATCTAAGGGAAGCCACTAATACTTTATATTACTGCCATGGACGCTTCTCTGGGAGCCCTATTGGCACAGATAAATGAAGAGGACAAGGAGTAACCACTATACTACCTCAGTAGGAAGCTGGTTGGCCCTAAATGCTACTATTGCCCAATGGAGAAGGTATATTTGGCACTCGTGTTTGACGTAAAGAAGTTAAGACATTATTTCCTATCCCATCGGGTGGAGTTAATCTCAAAGTATGACCCACTCAAGTTCCTCCTTAAATAGCCTATACTGTCAGGGAGAGTAGGAAAATTGGTGTTACTCCTCATAGAGTTTGACATAACTTTTGTCCCACAAGAGACAATCAAAGGACGACGAATGGCAGAGTTTCTGGCGACGCACTTAGTCTGGTAGACTCTCCACTCAACATTGGACTTCCCGATGAAGAAACTCTCCTGCCTCACCTAGGAGCAGAAGATCAAACTCAGAAACTCCACAAAAAGAAGAGGATGCCCACGTAATTGGCATGCCATGTTGGGAGCTCTACTTTGATGGCACATCCCGAACAGTTAAGAAGTCTGACGACACTACAAGCCTCACGTCAGGGGCATGCATTGTCTTTGTGACTTCTCAAGCAAGAATCCTACACAATTCTTGCGTCCTCATGAAGCCCCTAACAAACAATGAAGCAGAGAATATGAAGCATTAATTGTTGGGCTTTAATTAGTTCTTGAAATGGACATCAAATACATCAAAGTTTACGGGGATTCGCAGCTCGTCATACAATGTCATAGGTGACTATGATGTTCGAAAGAAAGAATTAATTACTTATCATGCCGCTGTAACGAGGGTTACGAAGAAATTCTACCCATTCGAAATTGGTCATGTCCTTAGAAGCAAAAATTCTCAGGTAGACGCCTGGCCAAGTTAGTACTTGCCAAAAGTTTTCGCCTGAAGGAGAATTAGAGATAATCGTCAGAATATCAACATCGGAATTCTATGAATCTTCATCCATGCTTCCTTATAGAGAGCAAATGTAAATCTTCTTTCCACGGATGCTAAACACCCTGCAATTAAATGTAAGGGCCCTTTCCTTAAATCTCGAAAGATACTTGCGCATAGCAAGCTTATCTTTTATATGTGATTCCTCCTGTTTGGCTAACACACTGCCACATGAATGTGCTCCGTGAATGGAAGAGGAATTAATTGGGAATGTAGTGTCAAGAACTTCAGATGCTCTTTGGGCAGATTCCATGTTGGAGGCTATGATTGAAGTGCTTAAATTGCAGAATTCCTGGCCAAAATTCCCAGCAGTACAGACACGGTTCCCAGAGGCCCTCTGACCCCTGGCTGGATGTTCTTTAGACGGCAGCTTTTCCAAACCCTGTCATCCTGCCCATTACAGAAATTCTCAGCTCAGATGTGGGGGAAGCAAGCTTTGCACATGCATGGGCTCAGCTGGGAAATTGAAGCACTCTTGGATTCTGATCTTCAGCCGTCAGGCCATCAAGAACTTGATCATGTGAGGGTTATGCAATAGGTGTTTTGATGAAATGCCGGCTTGTCAGGAAATTCCAACTTCAATTTGTTAGTTTCCAGGCCATTCATTAGACGGAACGAGATCTTCATGTGCTCCAGAGGGGGAGATGACCGCCCAGAGCAATGCAGCATTGAAGAGGGACTGCTTCCTGCTGAACTGAGCTGCAGACTGGTTTGCTGAGGTAATTCACAGACAGGGATTTGTTGAATTACAATGCAGACTGACCTGCTGGACTGTATACACTTAGAGTCTGCAAGCCTGCACACCAGCAGCGCTGGGCCATCTTGGGAACTTGGACTGGTTTCACTTAGCCGCTGGCCTTGTTTCATAAAGAGCTTTAAGGAATTTTCTGAGAATTGCCTTTTGGAATAGCAGTTTACTGAACTTGAAGATTTGAGCTGCTGAATTTGGGGAAGTGAGCTGCAAGCAAAATTCTTCCAAGATTCCTGAAGCTTTCTGAGTTGTCAGAAATTCCTGCCCACTATGATTTCTGAGCTCACGAATTTTCTTGAAGGTACTGAATTAATTGAACTGATTTTTTTTCTGGGATGACTGTCTCTTAATTTGCTTGAGAATTTCTGACTCTTTTTGAATGACTGAATTCTTGAAGAATCAAGTCAGAGAACTAAGCAGTCAAGACCCTTTGAACAACCGACTTCCGGCGGCTCTCTGATCCTGTGTACAAATTTCACCAATTCAGCTGAACCGAGAGACTTGGCTATTTTTGCCAAGAAGCCTGACAGATAGGGCGCCTCTCTGAGGGGGCGCTATTTTATAAATGATAGCACCCAAAAGGGTGCCATTTTTTCTGTAGTCTAGATTTTTTTGGGCTTCTGTCCAGCCTCACCGTATGATCTATGGCCTTCTCTGATTAGTAGATGCAGTCCATAACCCTTCACCCCCCCTGAATACCATGTCATTTTCCTAAAGCTCTGATTTTTGAGAACTTCTGTCATGTCCACAAATTGGGCTTTGCATAACTTATCTATTCACATATTTAAGCCCCTTAGTGAGGAGCCAAATTCAACCAGATTTTTCCTACATGTCATGCATTTTAAGTGGTTTAGTCAAATTCATCATTTACATGTGGTATGTCCTCGAACTCCATTCCTGAAAATCTATCTTATGTTCCTACAATGAATAAATCCGTTGGTATTCTATATTGGCCATAAAAGGAGAGTGGATGTCATACAAACATGACCAATGCTGTGCGTATAGGGCCCGGTCTAGTCCTGGGAGGAGCACCCGAAGGTACTTGTGCCCATAGGATTTTATTGACCACGGTGTTAAAGCATTGCACCGAAGTACTTACTTGCTAGACTTTTGACATCCCACTCACTCTCTCATGGCATGACTTGCTTGACTTGACTTGTGTGGCCCGAAAAAGGACAATTACTTGCTTGAATGAAATGAATGAAGTAGCCAATTTCATTACATGTACTTGATATTACATGCATGTGCTTGTTATTACTTGCTTACTTTCTTGGAAAACTTGAGCAAATACTTGCTTACTTTCTTGGAGCTTACTTACTTGGAAAACTTGTGCAAACACTTTCTTACTTTCTTGGAAAAAAAACTTGTGCAATTACTTGCTAGTAACTTAATGATACATCTTATTGATACCTTGAATTCATGTGATATCCTTTTTATACAATTCTTGATATCTTGTTCGTCTATCATCTATCATTTTACCTGCATTGAACATGTAATTTATTTAAAGACTACTCGAACTTGAGATGTAATTCCTACTGAGCGATTCACTCATCTAGTTTGTTCTAACATTTTTCAGGTAATTTGGATAGCGACCACCATCCGAATGGGAATGAAACCAAGTGAAGAGTGCTAGAATGCCAATCGCCTACTATTAGCTAGCCGCGTCTGTGATTATCTAGAATCCTTTACCTCTGTATTTTCCAGCTATGTCAGTTATGTCAGTCTAGTTGAAGGCTTGTAGCCTAGTAGTTGGATTTGAATAATGTATGTCATGGACTAGAATTATCATCAAATGGTAAATTGGGATGCCATAGGGGGGACACGATGAGCATAAGACCTATACTCGCAAGCAAGCGAAGAACGAGTACTGGACTCACATAGGTGACTTACTCGCGTAGCGCCCACTTTTGCCCGGAGGTAAACTGATGATGGTGGGAAGGGTCCGAGGTGGGACCTCGCCTTTTTGGGGGTTTGGCTTCTCTTGGGATGAGCCCCCAAGGGGGTGGGATACCCGACTCCATGGGCGGCCAGCACGCTGAGGGCGTGGGTTATGGGGTTTCTCTCTCAACTTGCTCCGTGGTGGGCCCTCAATTTGATGGAAATTGGACCGAGCGCTCACCTCACCGTCCTATGGCACTAGAAATGATACTAAACCAGCAAAATATGAACCAGCAAAGGGTGCAGCCAGATGCTCACCTGATCGGTATGAAGACACCGATCCTGGCTGGAGACGAGGGCGAGTGGGGAGGTGTGGGTACGCAGCCACACACTGCGTTGGTGTAGCTTTGACCTGAAAATTAGAGACTTAGAATGCTACACCTCGTGCAAGAGGGTGATTGTGGGGTGGGGAATTAATTTTACACTTAAACACTACCTCCACGTAGAGAGGGGCTTTCAGTCGGTCAAGCGAAGAGAGCGGGGAAACAAGTGGAAAACTGAATCTGGCCCGGTCTGCCCTGCTGGGATAGAAGCTGAAGTCGGGGATGCCACGGGCATCTCTGGGTGCAGCACGAAGCGGGGTCTGAGTCGAATCTACCAGGGTCAAGGTGGCAGTTTGCTAGAGGAGCCAGGAGTCGTCCGGTGGCCGGGCCTGGGCGCTGCAGGTCCGTCTCTTTGAACGGTTCAGGTTCGGTTCTGTCTAGAACTGCATGATAGGGTACTGGTGTCAGGGCTGCCACGAGCTCTCCCCTTTGCTACCAAAGGTGGGACTGGTACCAAAACGATCCTGAGTGATCAAGGAAGGTGCTGGATAATTTTGGGGCCGTTCAGGGGCTGGGTGGAGTCGTTGCAGCCCCAAGATCTGGACCCGTTAGTTGAGGCCCTAACTGGCTCAGGACAGCAACAGCCTAAAGAAAATGTCACTACGGTCTCTCCTGAATTATTAGGAAACCCAAGGGGACGCCCCTTTCCTTACCCCTTCTCAACCCATAGGGCGCCCAAAACTTTAGCCTCCATCTTGCTCTCATCACATCTCAGCCCTCCATCACCTTCTAAGTCGATCTCTCCTCTCCGTGTGATCCAATTCTCCTATAAATAGGCAAGCTCTTCTTTTCTGCGGGAGGATTTTTTTTTATTCAACCATAGGTCACATTTGGGATAATGCCCGTCTGAAATCCCGCATTTTCTTATGGTGGGTGTTGGTTTTCTTTTCGGTAGTAGTAGTAGTAGAGCCATGATTTCATCGACTGTCGTATTTGGGGATTCGTGTATGGCCGTGCTTTCTGTCGTTGCTGTTGTAGCTACTCCTATTGTTGTTGTTGTTCTTACTGTACTTACTACTTTTCGTACCGCCGTTGTTTACGATTGGGGTTCCGCAGGACCCCTACTGAGCCAGTGATAGGAGACTCACCCCTGATTTTCAGGTGTTGTGGTTCTTCCTCGTAGGTTGAGGGTGCTGAGTGGAGATTCTTAGCTGCCCGCTCACCGGGCCGAGTGTTCACTTGATATTTGATACGTTTTCCTGCCTTAAAATGTACTTTCTATTGGACTGGATTCTGTTGTAGTTAGTTGTTTATTTCTGTTGATTGTTGAACTGTCCTGCTTTATTTCTTATTTTTGCGTACACCACTCCTATCCTTTTAGCCCTTCCGAGCCCTCTGGCTCGTGGGCTGCGGGTCAGGATTCAAATGGTATCGGGTCATTCTCGGTATCCGAATCTTGGGTCATTACACTAACCCACGAGGGACATCAACCCAGGCATATTAGACCCCGGATGATCCTCCCACGATCGAACGTTACTGCCTACATTATTGGCGTGCACTTCAGTAAAGGCGAGCACGTCCCTTGGGAGCCATAAGACTCGCCTAAAGGCCGCCCAACCCTGGAGGAACGGGCGCACAACGGGAAACTCTCCATGATCGCAGGGAGACGTTACCCCATGACTTACGCCCTTCCCTATTAAAGGATAGGCCTCCACCACCAGGATAATCCCTATAAATAAACCTACGACCAAGGATAGAGGGACATACGGTGAGATAGACACATGCATACTGAGACAGACTAATAGCTACATACATGGATGCCTACAGACAAAGAGAGGCTTCCGAAGGGGAGACCCCCAACCTACTTCCGAGCATACTTCCAACCAAGCAAGCACTCTCCGAGCGCCCATTTGGTGTGGCGAGCACTCCTCTAGAAGTTTGATCCTCATGCCATGCTTGATCGCTCTGCCCTCATTCTCCTCTCTCATCTCCATCCTCCCTTAAACCCCACATAACAAGATTTTGACTTAAGCATTAGATGGTTGTCCTCTGGGGTAGCACCCAGTGCTTCTTCTGACGCCGTTCCTCTGGTATTTGTAGGCTTCCACGGGTGACTAAGATGATCTTTCCCAACAAATAAATATTAAAAATGTGGTACGAAGTTTGAGAGATTTTTTTCTTGACACCCAAGAGCTGATGTGGCTCCAAAAGGGTTGGAAAAGAGGTAAGAGTGTATAAGGATCTACAATCACACGCGCAATATTAAGAAATTGTGATGTTTAGCAGAAGCAAATTTACACGATCAGAGTTTTATAATTATACATTAGTCTAGAAGTACAGAGTACAAGCCCAATATATACAATAACCAAAAGAGTACAACTACACGGGGCATACCCTGGAGTGGACCACACTGGCTCTACTAAGACTGGCTGCCAAAACCACGTGGGAAACCAGATGTCTGTTGCGCCTCACCGGAAAGACAAAGGGTGAGTCTCATTTCATTGACTCAGTAGGGGTCCTATAAATCCCTACCTCGTAGCAAAAAGTACAAACGAAACAGGTCATATGCAATATAAAAAATTTAAGGAAGTTGTACAAAACTAACAAGTAAAAGATAGCTAATAAAGCACATAATTAAACACTAAAATCATGCAATCACCATTTGAGTTAACTTTCCACAGAATAAAGTGATAAGAGAAGGAACAACCACTAGAAGAAAGACCAGACGCATCCACTGACGACTTACACTGCATCTCAGGTGTCTCCCACTCACCTCGAACACGGTACTTGAGACACCGTAACAGTAACCAAAGACAAGGACTAGTCAGGGTCACGCTCGTCAACGCAAGTCCATGCCCGTGACGAAGTTTGCACACACAAGCTTAATGTCTTGAGCCAGACCTCTAGCTAGTTTTCCCCCCCAGTTGGACACTACTGCAAAGTAAGGAGGCCCACGAGAACTAGCCTAAAAATCGTACATCGGGACTATCCCGCCACCTCTCCATGGTGGGCTGACTCAAAGGGTCGTCGGGCTATGACTAGTGGAACCGTCACAAAGAGAGGGAAAATCACTCAACATGGGAAAATAAACATGATATAAACGTGATACAAAGAAGCAATTAATGTAAAACTATTAATAGCTTAACCTAGATGCATGAACAATCAACATCAAGGGCTTAATTGGCTCTGTTGAGAACATGCAGGATGCATTGGGCGCGTTCCTCAGTAACGTGGCGGACACTGCAAGCGCATTCTTCAGGAATGCGGTGGAAGCCTACAACGCATTAATAATGAACGTGGTGGTTTCCATTACCGCGTTATCTACCGCCTCTGAAAAACCATAAAATTTCAGATGCGGTGGCACGATATGCCGTGTTGACCAGAACGCGGTGCACCCCTACAACGTGACCTACTGAGAATGCGGCGCTCCCTTGTACCGTGTTTCTCTTCAGGGTTTTGGGCCAAAGATTTAATTATCTGCGGGGCCTAGGAAGCACTCCTTTGGGTCGCCAGAGATTATTGAGGGCAGTGGCCTCTGCCTTTGAAGAAGAAGAAACCCAGCCTGTACCCAGTGCAGAGTCAAGGAACCATTCGGAGGAGCGACGTCAATCCCCTGTGCGGGAGGAAGCGAAGCCCCAAAGGTCAGTCTTTGACAAACTGGTTTTTTCGGGCAGGCCGTCGAGGAGGATGGCAAGAAGAGGCAACGACCTAAGGGTCTACACCTGCAACATGGCAGGAGTGTTCGGTCGGTACGGGGCCTTACCTACTGAACCCAAAGAAGTTGCCAGACTTGCCACGAGGCCAGGACCCCTCACCAGAAGGGGTAGAGCGACGAGTGAGTTAATGCAAGTCCGCTCGGAAGAGGTTGTCCATGAAGAACCCTCCACGACCTTGGCCGCCAATGTTATTACTACCGGAGGCACTAGTGGCGGAGTGTCCACATCATCTGAGGAGACGCCAGCCGAAGAAAGGGGGGGCACTCCTAGCCTCTCCATGAGTGACCCCGCTATGCTACACATGATGCAGCAATATCAGCGGGAGATTGAACTGTTGAAGAAGTAACTCGCTGAGAGAAGTGCTCAGCCTACAACGTCCTAACAGACTGAAGCCCTGCCTGATACCCCTGGGGGCAACGATCAGGCCTCGAAAGCTTCTCTGCAAGCAGTGACGTCTCCACCAATGCCTAGCTACACTGGGGACATGCCCATGCAACATACGCAACACACGGCACCAGCCCCGCCACCGACCTTGCCCTTCCAAGGGTCTATTGTTGCTCCACAAGCGACAGTGCTGACAACGCTGCTGGCACGATCGGCCCAGTTCTATCCAAGCTCGATCGACCCAGTGACAATGAGCTGACTGATGCTTGAACAGATGATAGATATGAAGCTGGCAGAGAGGGGCGATGGTGATCACGCACCATTCGATGTGTATCAGGTACCTTACTCGGCTCACTACGCCACCAAGAAGCTATCGGTCGGCATCACCAAGCCACCGAAGTTTGAGAAATTCAACGGGCAAGGGTCTCCCAGGGAGTACATTACCTACTATGTGAATGTCATGGGAGATTTAGCCGCTGATGAAGTCTATCTCCTCAAATTCTTCGGCTCAACACTCACCGGGCTCGCCTTCGAGTGGTATTCGAGCTTGCCCGTCGGGTCCATCATTAACTGGCCTGACATCCAGAAGAAGTTTAAAGAAAGGTTTTATATTGCTGAACGGGAGGTCACCGTAGTGGAGCTCTATGCCACGAGGCAAAGAGACTAAGAGAGAGAGAGGAGGGACAGGGGAGAGAGATACAAGGGGGCGGGGGAGAGAAGATAGATACAGAGAGAGGGTGGCGGGAGAGAGACAGAGAGAGTCGATGTCTCACTGTCCGATTCTATCTCAAAGAGAGAGAGAGGGGGGGGAAGGAGGGTCAGGGGAGATAGATGGAAGGGGCCGAGGAGAGAGCAGAGGAAAGAGAGAGTAGGAGAGAGACAGAGAGACGGAGAGAGAGTGTAACAGGTTACCACGCGGCCGCTGGCCAAGAGTTCGTGGACTAGCTCGGAGGTACTTGACGACAGTCAACGGTGAACACAGCTGCGACGACGAATACGGAGGACGTCCTTCACAATGACGGCAACGGTCGACAGCGAACACTGCTCGACGATGGCGATCGCATCAAGCCCCAGTTCAAACCCTAGGAGAGGCTGATGAGGAAGGGGGTATTGGGGGTTAGAGGCGAAGGGTTTAGAATCGGGGAGGGGGGGGCAATGGGGTCACGAGGGTTTTGTGTAAAAGGGATCCGGAAGTCCGGATCTCCAACATGTTTCGATCAGGAGTCGAGACTTGCCTTCTCGCCTATAACCCCGCCCCGCCTTCTCGCCTGGTCGAGACCGCCCAATTTCGAGAATTTCATTTCTCCAAAAGCCACCCCAAAGCGAGATCTCGCCGAGATTGCATTCCATGACCGAGGTCGTCTTCCCCCTCGAGGGCTTAGGGCCTATCGTTTTCTGGCTCGTCCTCGTCTCCGCCTTTGCCTTTGAGGACTCTGTCGACCAAAGCCTCAAATACACATTGCTTGAATCCTCCACAGTCTCAAGCATCCAGCACGCAAGCCTAGACGTAACTAGACGTTGTGGCGACCTCGGCCCTCTCCGGCGAGTGCCCAACGTACGTGTACCACAGGGAGGCCCTGGTGGTTGGCCAGAGGGTAGTGTCCTATAGGGCGTGGTTGCCGACAACATTCGCCGTCGTTGGCCCCTTGTGCTCACCCTCTCACAGTTTCTCTCTCTCCTCTATGCAACTCACCCCCCACTACGTGGGTTGACAGCATCGGAGGGGGCAGTCCCCTCCGCGCCTCCCCCTCTCTCTTCCTCTTGGTCTCTCTCATCTCCCCTTTGATAAGAGTGGGGGATTTGGGATTTTAGAAGGATATTTTTTAGTCATTTAATTACAAAATAAAAGGAATATTTGAATCTTTATAGAATATTTATATTTCCGTCGATGGAAGTTAACCACGATGGTATTTATGCACTATTTGGACAAAAGTAAGGATATCCCTACTGTTTATAGAGTATCAATGACAAATTCTAGATTTTGATGTTGTTATTTGCTGAGTTATTCCACTTCTTGTTCCATGGGAACAGTGTTGAATGCAGGGACTAGCAACCACTTACCGTTAGTCTACTTGATTCTTTCCTACCACGTATTAATATAGGGGGCAATGAGCCGGGTTCACCCAATTTTTGGGCGTTGAAACGGGGAACTAGATTCGGATTTTGTATGAAAGGAGTTGAGGGCTAGGTACTCGGGAGAGTAGGGGAAGAGACCAGACACTGGGGGCCAGTTCCTCGAAGAGGAGGGCCCGTGTTGTATGGGTTTAGCATAGGTTAGTTAAGATGTGGTAACCTACGAGGCCAGGGTGAAAAATTGGTTCTGGAATGCGTTGGCTATGGGTCGACTCCTGCATGCTGGTTGTCTTGATGTTGTTAGAACTGGTGACTGGTATTGGGATTGGGTGGCTAGCCTATAAAGGCGTTGAAGCCATGATACTGGAACTGGGACTGGGTGACTGGCCTGTAGAGACGTTGAAGCAACGATGCTGGGACTGGGACCGGGTGGCTAGCCTGTAAAGGCATTGAAGCCATGATGCTGGGACTGGGACTGGGTGGCTGGCCTATAAAGGTGTTGAAGCCACGATACTGGGACTAGGACTGGGTGGCTGGCCTATAAAGGTGTTGAAGCCACGATACTGGGACTGGGACTGGGTGGCTGGCCTGTAAAGGCGTTGAAGCCACGGTGCTGGGACTAAGATTGGGTGGCTGGCCGGTAGAGGCGTTGAAGCCATGATACTAGGACTGGGACTGGGTGGCTGGCCGGTAGTGGCGTTGAAGTCACGGTGTTGGAATCGGGACTGGGTGGCTGGCCTGTAAAGGCGTTGAAGCCACGATGTTGGAACTAGGACTGGTACTGGGACTGGGGTGGCTCGACTCTCGAGAGTGTAGGGGTCACCATCATCATGGAGTGATGCCAAGGTCATCATTGATGGGATGTCACGGTCGACGACCCTCATCGATGAGGAGCAGAGAGGGAGAGGATTTTTTTTATTTTTCTCTTTACCAGCTCTGCCGCCCTTATGGGTTTTCGCCAAAGCTGGCCCCCTTTGGCTTTTTCCGATACGCCCTTGTAGGTTTTCATACCGAGGGGTCACCCGATTTTGCCTAAGGCACCCTTTCGAGTTTTCACCTCAGCTAGGTTGGTGGCAATTTTTGCCCCCAGTCGCCTCCTCGTGGAGGAGGGAAACGACTAGGTCTGCCAGGGTATCTCTATTTTTAACCCCATTTTGATTGATTTCAGGGTAAACCCTCCGATGCCTAAGTCAGTAGAGCCCTGGTGCGAGGGGTAGAAGGAAGGAGATGAGGGCGCGAGATCCCTCTCCACCAAGTGGTGAAGTGGTTTTTACTTAGGGAGTTTAGGCTTACTCTGGCCTTACCTTTTGTCGGAGGGTTTGCCAGGTTTAAATAGTGCACTAGCTACATGAGTCCTGTGAGCGGAGGAGTTTCAGGAGGGGGTTACGTTCTCGACGTGGGCTCTTTATAGCCTGAGGACTCTTGGTCTCCCTTATCCTTATAACCTCTTCACTATTAAAGGACTCTCGATCAAAGTATAGGGGCAGTCGGGCCATATTAGCAAGCGTGACGTGCCGGCATATATTAAAACAACGCCCAACACATCTTTCTTTCCCAGCAACAAATTTGACTTTTAAGGTAAGAGACCTTTTTAAGTCTTGCAAAAGAAGGGGCCTACTGATAGAGTTGGGCGGGGAGGTGATACTAGTTATCAGGTCAGAGAGACACCTGGCCCGTACTCTCAATGGCTATGGGGATAAGCATCCGTCGGCCGGCCCAAGCATGGGGTGCCAACTCTTACCCGAGCGATGGGAATGCAGCTAGGGCGAGGGGCTATAAGGCAGCAGTGGGAAACCTTCCCCGTTTGGACCGACGCTCAGATTTCTGAGCCTAGAGGCCGCCTAGGAAGTGCTTGGTTCCGAGTCACTTTATTGGGCTTATCTCATGGTTAGTGGGCCCGACAGGGTTGTCACTTGAAAGAGTTGTGCCTCGTTTGGTCTGACAGGACCTTGTTTGGTCGCTCTTATTTGGGCTGCGAAATTCCCCCTCTCCACTTGTGTAACGACCCAGAGCTCCGGGTACCGATAATCCAACAATATTGGATTACCACTACCAAGAACTGGGGATGCCACCCAAGAGGCTGATGAGGCCCCTGAAGGGTTAGTAGAATTTGTCGAGGAGTTGTATAACGAATTGGGATCACAATGCGTAAACTAATTTAAATGACAATTAATAATTAAGTGTGAAAGTAAATTAAACTAATAGCGTGGTAAAATATATACAATAGTCCAGATATTACAAATGTACAAGTCCCACAACTGAAAGAAAAGTCCACAAGTACAACTACACGGGGCACACCCCGGTCAAATGTACAAAAGGAGGACGGACCGACTACTGCTGGTACACTAGACACAACTGCCAAAAGCTCGAGACATTGGGTCCGAAAGTCGAGGCTGCCCACCTGAAAGTAGGAAGGGTGAGTCACAGCCAGACTCAGTAGGGGTCACGCGGATCACTCTTAGTACGTACGCACACACCCCAATTATTCTATTCAATTCCTCACAAGTAACGCCACCCTAGCTAGAACAACCCCCCCTCCTCATGAATATATGGAAAAAGAATTTGTACGAAGGAAGAGTACGTAGCTTCATGAGGCGGTAAAAACAGCATAAAACTAGGGCATCACAAGAGCCAATTAGTTCTTAAAATTATCGGTATTTAATTAAGAACATGTCGTCGGATATGTATCAGATCATGTGACCGGCCAGCCGGTACCTTCAGAACTAAACTATATACGTACGTACGGTGAAACAGTGAGTGAGAGTCTCGCATGCAACTCGGGAGAACTACCCCTCCTAGCTAGCTAGATCCGGCCATCTTCTGGACGTATACTACAATTAAGTACACTGCATCTTAATTAACTGAGGAGGAAGATTAATTTGAAGCAGAGCGGATTAAGATCACTTAATTATTCATGAGATCGAAAAAAGAGACCAGCTCCGTGCGTGTGGTTGAAGAGTGGCCGCACCGCTGCTCGATCGGCCTCCGACAAGAGATGGAAGGGTGAGAGAGAACTGGTAATCCCCACTGGGAGGAGAAGACGATGGTGGGCTGAACTGATCCATCCAGTGCCCTGATGCTCGTGAGGACCTCTGCGGCCAAGTGGGACAGCCTCCGGGGGAGCAACACAAAAGAAAATCCCCTCCAATATTTCAGCCTCTTGGCAGAGGAGAGCCGGAAGCCCAGCACCTTGCCGTCGGACTTCCTCGCCCACCGCCTCCGCAGCCTTGCAGCAGCCACCTTCTCGTCATGTTCTTCGTCGCGGAGCCGCTGGTAGCGGCATCTAGACCGCCCTCGGGCCATGCCTTGCAGACCCATGATGAAGAGAGCTTTTAGAGCGCATGCCATCGTCTGATCGAGCGAGCGAGCGAGCGCGGAGATAAGATATGGTGGAAGAAAGGGGCCGGATCGATCGATCGATCCAATGATCATGGGGGTGGGATTGAAGGCTGTGGAGGTGTCGACATATAAAGACGGTGGATAAGAAGCAGCCAAGGACGGTACTGTGAGGGGGGTGGCACATGGATTAGCCTCTACTATAGGAGATAAAGTATAACAAAATGATGGGAAAGAGACGAAGTTGCCGACGTTAGGATTCCCTCCACACATGGCCAGCATCATTCTTCGAGATAGAGAGAGAGAGAGAGAGAGAGAGAGAGAGAGAGAGAGATGACATATATATAGGACCTCCCAATTCTAATTAAACCACCCACTTGAAGTCGGTTTGTCATACGTTTGACCGCGCGAACTTTAGAGCTATGAACATTATTCAGTGCGCGATACACCCTAACGGTCGTTGCTGACGTGAATAGGGGTTAATTTTCTTATTCCAGACGTAAAGTCCAGGTAAGGTGCTTGTTCGTCGATACCGTCGAGGTGGTGGAACCGATAGGGTTTATTTGTCTCCTGAGGTGGTCATTGGCACTGGGTTAGTGCTGACGTAAAGATGGATTTATTTTCCTACCCCAAGCGTAGGGCTCGGGTAAGGTGTCTATTCGCCGGCATCACCGAAGTGGCAGAACCGACGGGGTTTATTTGTCTCTTGAAGTGGTCATCCACATTGGGTTTAGTGCTGACGCAAAGAGGAGTTTATTTCCCTATCCCAAGTGTAAGGCTCAGGTAAGGTGTCTATTCGTCGGCATCACCGAAGTGGCAGAACCAACGGGGTTTATTCGTCTCTTGAAGTGGTCGTCCGCACTGGATTTAGTGCTGACGCAAAGAGGGGTTTATTTCCCTATCCCAAGCATAAGGCCTGGGTAAGGTGTCTATTCGTCGGCATCACCGAAGTGGTAGAACCGACAGAGTTTATTTGTCTCTTGAAGTGGTCGTCCGCACTGGGTTTAGTGCTGATGCAAAGAGGGGTTTATTTCCCTATCCCAAGCGTAAGGCTCGGGTAAGGTGTCTATTCGTTGGCATCACCGAAGTGGCAGAACCGACAGGGTTTGTTTGTCTCTTGAAGTGGTCATCCACACTGGGTTTAGTGCTGACGTAAAGAGGGGTTAATTTCCTTATCCTAGACGTAAGGTCTGGGTAAGGTGTTCATTCGTCGGCATCACCGAGGTGGCGGAGCAGACATAGTTTGTTGGTCTCTTGAGGTGTTCGTTGGCACTGGGCCAGTGCCGACGCAAAGAGGGATTTATTTCCTTATCCCAGACGTAAGGTCCGGGTAAGGCATTTATTCATCGGTGTCACCGAGGTGGTAGAACGGACAGGGTTTATTTGTCTCTTGAAGTGGTCGTCCGCGCTGGGTTTAGTGCTGACGCAAAGAGGGGTTAATTTTCTTATCCCAGACGTAAGGTCCGGGTAAGGTGTTCATTCGTCGGCGTCACCAAGGTGGCAGAGCTGACATAGTTTGCTCATCTCTTAGGATATTCATCATCATATGGCAATGATTCGACATCGGGAGGTGCTTCCCCTTAGTTCCTTTCTCTTCTTTTTTTTTCTTCTCTTTTTTTTGCTCTCTTTTTTTTTCTCTCTTTTTTTTCCTGTGATAACACGAGTGGTGATCGAGTTGCCCGGACCACGGTCGTATCTCCTAAGCCAAGCCACTAACTCTACCCAGTGTAGAAACTGGCTCGAATCATGGGATGACTGACCCTGTTGGCTCAGGAAGCTCGGGAAAATGGTATCAGAAGAAGAAAAGGAAGGAATGCATAGATGTCACTAAAACAAGAGAAGGCCTCCTCTGCCAACTCTTTGGAAGGCACTGAGTCAGAAGCCGAACAGAAAGCAAGCACCCGTTAGCGACGCAAGCAGGGGTTAAGCTACAAGCATCCACCAAAGAGTGAAAGAAAAGAAGAGAAGTTGGTTGAAGAGCAAGAGAGGGGGAAAGATCGAGCACCCCCTCGAAGAGATGAGAGAGGTGACGGGGATGGAAAGAAAGGAGGAGCAATGACGTTGCGTCATCACACCCCCAGAAAAGAGGGAGAAAGGAGGAGTGGGTAAAGGTGAGGAAGGAGTAGGACGAGACAGTCGTGCCGAATGCCCCCCTCCCTCGAGCCTCCTTCCACTTCTACCTTCCTCCTAATATAATGGCGACAGTCCAAAAGTCAGAAAAAGGTGTGTCACCACGTGCCGATCCTTCTTCCACGCTACCCGCCCATCGCCGACCCTTCTTCTACGCCGAAGTAGCAGGAATGCCTTGACGGCTGCCAGGATCATCATCTTCTGAGTCGCCCTCCATGTTTCGCTGATACTCCCCCAGAATGAAAGGCAGACGCTTTGCGAGAAGGGAAAAAGAGGAGAGACTGCAAGGAATGCCTAAATAGTGAAGAGAGGTGGAGATGCCCTTCGGGACCTTTTTACTTTAGGTCGAAAGGGGGGGGCCCCGCCTTAATTGAATCTCCCCTCAAAAAAATGCAAAAGGCATGTACCTTTTCTCAGGAGCAGTTACTCTGTTACCCTTAGTGGCTACTCTCATAGGGATACGTGAAAAGATAAGTCATTCAAAGCATGGATAGCAGAAAGGCGGAAAGGCGCCAATGCCACATTAGCCGGTCGATCGACACGCGAGAAGCCTGCGAAATGTATCAAATCTCCATTTTTCTAGCAACTACAGATATGATAGTCAAATCACGCCAAAGGTGGCAAGAAACTGACAATCCAGATTCTGGAAACCACTACCATTGTTTATGGAGATAAAAACTTTGCATGGTAACATTCAAAAATAGAAAGAACTAGTACATCAAGCTCATGCTCCTCCTAGTCTATGGAGATAGGGGGACTCCGAGAGGCCTGTGGCCTTTCTTGAGGCTCGGCGAATGAAGAATCTTCAACGCCAGTAGATCTGCCCCCGGCATCCTCAGTGGCGGCCGATCCAGGAAATCTAGCACCACCTAGCATGAATTAATCCCTAATTAGGCTAAGGTTTCATAAAAGAATGACCCTGTCTATGTGGATTAGGATTTCATTAAGATTCTAAGAAAATTACTCAAGATTTAGCCCATTTAACCCAATTAGAATTAGGGATTGGGGGCATTACAACTTTTAGGGATTAATTCCATCTTGTAATCCCAATTAGACTTTTAATATCAGCCTGAATTATTATTTTAATTAGTATAAATTTTATTTAGCTCATAATAATTATATTTCATGTCTTTTAAAATTAATCTCATTTTGTTCAAAAGATTATATTTATTTATTTATATATTTATTTAATCTAGGTTAATACAAACCTGTATGCACAAACAAGACTCAAAAGGAGCCCTAAGGGACACCCCAACCCTCCGACGGTCAAGTCAGTCAATTGACGAGGCGGTGGTGAGTGCTCGGGAGAGGAGAGAGAGGGAGGAGACCACAGTGAGAGAGAGCTTGAGGGATTAGGTCGCATCCCTCCCTCGTCGTCAGGCTAGTGTCCTATTTATATCGTAGCCATATAGTTGACCTTTGCCTTCACTGGGTTGTCGTGGCTAGATTGAAGGAGACGTAAGCCGCCCTACCTACTTGCCTGACGAGGCAGAGAGACATGGGCACTTACCCGCCATTATTTTGCTAGAGGAGGTAAGTCCGCCACCATGGTACGTCGCGGTCGGTCGCATGCTGGGCTGGGACATGCTGGAAGTGGGCTCGGGATGCTAAGCTTCCAAGGTGGGCCACCAAAGCGCACTTTAACCGGCCATTGAACTTTTACCCTCCTTAGTTCCCTTTTAAATATTAAATTTACACAATATATTATACTAATTTACCAATTTCTAATGGAATCACATATGTATTTCAATAGATAACTATACTAACATTGATTTGATACTGAGGAGGGGCATGTTTGCCAGGCCTAGAAGGGCCCTCTATCACCAGGCCTAGTATGGCCCAATGCCACCAAGCCCGGCTAAGACAGGCTGAGCCTTGGCCCACCTGCTTGGGCCCAACTAGGACCCGACAAAGTTGCCACTACTCATCACAGAATCATACCATACGGTAAGGGCACCGTAATGTTTACCCAACAGGGAAGACACTGCCACTGTTATAGGGCTTTGTCTGGAAAGGACTGGGTCATGCCCACAATGTCGAGACTCCTGTAGAGAGGCCCCTCGTCTAGAATAGGCAAGTGCACAACAAGCAACTCTCCCCACAATCAAGGAGGATTTACTCCACGACCCCCACACCTTCCCTTATTGAGGAACAGACGTCCACCGCTAGGATAACTCATATAAATAGGTCTCCCATGAAACCTAAGGTAGACATATGCACATAGACAGATAAACAGAAGTAGATGGACGCACACAAAGACAAAGATAGGTAGAGAGAGAAAAGGTCACCACCCACAGTTCTGAGCACTCCTCAGGCTCTCTGAGCACTCCCCAAGCTCTCTGAGCATGCTAGGAGCTCCCCTACACATAGGCTTGTTCACTTCAGTCTTAAGCTCTCCCACCTCTCTCCTTTCATCGTAGTTCTCTCTGACGTGCATCCCTAACATAACCATCGGAGTATTATACCCTGGGATAATGCCTAGGGCTCCTTCTGACACCTTCCCTCTAGTGTTTGCAGGCTTTCACTCATGGTTGGTTACTCTTCGCCAACAAACAAATCTTAAAAGTGTGGCACGAGGACTAGAAACCACTTCCCTACCTCTACACTTTTTGGCACCATATGTGGGAAATGAGCAAGAAGCCATGGCACCTCGTGGAAGCTACCATAATGCTAGCAACTACCAAGGGGCCCGGGGATCTCACCAAGCCCCGACTTCTTGATGACGATCCCAAGAAGCATCCTCCTCAACTCAACCACCTCACGGTGCTGCCACTCGCAACCCCATCATAGATGAACTAGCAAAAAACTAGTGATAGCTCTAGGCATTAATAGAGTTGTGCTAGGGGATCCTTAATTGACCTGTAGGGCAAGATCGCACTCCATTAGAGCTTCCCCAAAATGGAGGTGCCCCCACTATGGTGAAATCTCACTAGATGAATGAGCCTTCCCATGTCTCCACCATGTAATCTCAATGCCCACGTAGGCTACCCGCACCGCGACCCCGCAACCCATTCCACTCCAACCCGGAGATGGTGCAACGACTGTAACATTATGAGGAGGTGGAGTGCGAACTGGAGGGGAAGGTCTAGTACCTTGATGATATCCTCTGAAATGTAAAGACTCGGTGGCTCATTGATGATGACTCGGACTTCCATGCTCCCTTCTCTATGGAGATCATGGAGGCTCCCATTATCCCAAAGTTTCAGTTGTCGATGTTCACCCCATAGGATGGCACCTCTGATCCAACCAACCATATGCACAACTTCAAATGAAATTCGGTGTTCCACTAGGCTTCAGACATTGTGAAATGCTTGGCATTCATCACCACCTTGTGGGAGAACACTCAGACCTATTTCAAGTCCCTGCTTACAAGGACCATCACCTCTTTCCAACAATTGAAGAAGTTGTTCAAGGAAAACTTCATCGGCTATTGGAAGGAGGCCAAGTCAGCGGTGACTCTACTAGCCGTCAGACAGGGGCACGAAGAGACCCTATGGGACAACGTGTCCCACTTTTGGAAAGAGGCCTTTTGCATTCCCCGCCTCGATGCCAACAACATAATGATTTCCCTGATGCAAGGCACATGGGACCCCATACTTTGACGATCACTTGGGGTGGAGGCCCTGTCAACCTTGATGGATCTCCTTGCCTTGGCGCAGAAGCATGCCAGTTGGGAGGAGAACAAAGTGGCATTGAGCCAAATGGCCAGGGTTGGTCAACCAGACTACAAGATGCCTGCCAATTCCCCGCGGGAGGGGAGAAGCAAACACTAGCGACACGACCAAGAGCATCACGACTAGTAGGGGGTAAGGGATAGGGGTCTATTATGTTATGTGTTTTGATGGTGTCTAACTATGACTAATGAAATGTTACGTTGATCTTCTGCATGCAACTTAGATAAATATGTCAATATCAAAATGTATGAAGTGTTCTTAAAAATGTACTAATGGTCTAATTCTCAAGAAAATTCAATCGACCAAGTGCAGTGTCAAGGCGGCAGACCAAGGCAAAATCAATCGACTGAGTTCCAATTCAGTCGACAGACTTACTCTCAAGTCGATAGATAAGTGGACAGATATGGCAACGGGTCGACCAAAGTGGCTGGCCAGTCGACTGACAAAAGGGTCCGGTCAACTGAATTTCCTAGAATTGAAAGACTAAGAATGTTACAGGTTTTGGTCAACTGATGCTTGAGTTCGGTTGAGTGATTGGGCGCTCAACTGACTTGTGAAGACCGACCAACTAGCAACCACAAATGGTTGGAGCAACTGGACTAAGGCAAAAATGTCAACTAATGGCGAACATGAAATCTGGAAGGATAATGGTACAAATGAAGGTAAAAGAAGTGGTTGGAGCCTAGGGTAGCCGGAATAGAACCAGCAGGTGGCAGGGAGGAAAAGAAAAAATTAGTCGACTAATGCCCACTTCAGTCATTTTCTTGGGTGTGATGCTCAAGATCTAGTTCCTGTGACAGGATCTAGCCGGGGAGCGACTCCCCAAGCCGAGGTGCGACGCCGAGGCAACCGTTATCATCTCGTTTGTGTCTCGATTCTGATTCGGTTCATCCAGATCTCGCCTCTAGATTACGAATCACCCACAGCCATTTCCTGAGCCGATCTGGTCCTGGTAAAATTACCAGAGGTACTTCTGCGAGTCAGGAGCGTTTGGCACTGGTTTCGTGTCAATCGGCATTCTGGATCGCCGGCAACAATTTCGACGGTGAAGTCACGCAAGCCTGTCCGATCCTACTATCCCAGATCCTTAGTTTCCTGAGAAGTAATTTCTACGACTCTACTCTCAAATCCTCTGGATCTGAGATTCTGAGTGGTCGTAGAATTTTCTGTCCTCTTTGCATTGTCGTGAAGCTCGTATCATTCTGAGGTCGGTGCGGGCCATGGCGGAGATTCTCGTGGGACTGCACAGACCAGCATGTGCAGATCTGACCCAGAAGTAGAGGCGACTTCCAGAAGCTGTCCTGCCCTGCCCTTTGCATATCTGGCCAAACCCCTTCTTCAGATCCTCCCTCTAGACGATGCCAACTTTCTGCAATAAACGTTGACTCGTTCTGACATCAGGAACTATTTTTCCCATAATTCTTTGTCTACCTGTGTAGTTCTGTGTGAGCAGAACTTGAGGCTTAGTACACTCACTGCCACACCCAGATCTAACTAGATCTGATCACACCGTTCGGAGCAGACAATCTTCATCCTGTTGCCAACACTCTCCAATAAACGGCACCTCAATCGGACGTTGGATCTTGGCGTACCGGCCTCTGCAAGTCTACCGCGTCAGGTGATCTACGCGGGCAAAACAAGCCGGCTTCCATTCGGCTCATCGGATTGGCCTCGACTCGCCTTCCTCGGCTCCCTCGAGTGCTGCCCGTTGGCCCGAGTCCCAGCAACCCTAAATTTATGATTGTAGCCTGTTATCTACCTGCGATGAGTGGGCCATATTTTTAGAATGGTAACAATTAATTATTTCTATATATCTGGGTTGTCAGATTCGGGCGGGGCTTTCTTCCCCACGCGCTAGTCGTGGAGGTATGCACACGTTCCTAATTCCCAGCATTTTGCTTATCTAGTATGCTGTTATATATGCTGCGTTTGTGAGATTAGGGCCGTAGCCAAATACAAATCACTGCAATTGTGAGTTAGACCCGTTCCTTAGCTCCAATCAAGCACCGAGCTCAAATTGCACACCCTAGGTGACAATGGTTCCTTAAATCAAAATTTTGTCCTAGGGGCTCCGCCCACGAAAACCCCAGCAAGGGGTGCTGCCCCCTTGACCCCCGGGACCTGACTGGGAAGATCGATCCCGGTGACCTGACCGCGCAGGTCGATCCACGTGCGATAGCGCACGTTGGTGAGTTCAGGCCACACGCTTAATAATTCGCTTCCCCCAGACTGTGTGCGAAGAGAAAAGTAATGAGGCCTCGTGGTATCGGATGTGGATCTCGGAATCCCCGATATGGCCATAGCCCTGAACCGTCTCGGGTCAATAGTTCATTAAATTGACCCGCTTCTATCAGGATTCAATCCCGCAATCACATTAAACTTGCCGTATCTACGGTAGACATTTGTGCGACTTTCTCGTCATCTTCGATTCTTCAGATACAGACTCTCGTCCGAACAATGAATGGTCCGTTGGTGATCGACATATATACCGGGATCCAATCCCACGATCACATCAAACTTGCCATACCTGCGGCAGACATTTGTATGGTTTTATCACAGTTTCTCACGCTACTAACACGGACTTCCGTCTGAACAATAAAATGGTCCTTTAGTGATCGACATGCTCGCATTCATGAACGTTTAAGCCCCGATATTGGTTTTTATTTAAACGTAATCTGAGGTTTCTACTCTCACTTTTCGTATTACAAATCTGAGGTCATAGGGCCCCCTTTTTCGGTGATTAATCAAGGGTTTTCCCTTCTCCGAGGGGATGTAATTAACGCCGTAGCCTTCATGCTACGACGAGTTCCCAGTCCCGACACGGACTACACAATCGTCTGATTCGTCAGATCGAGTGCACCACGGGCTTCTTTAAGTCCGCATAAATCGTCACCTAGGTGACTGGCACACTCTCACACATAATAAACCGAATAAACGAATGAAAAGATGAATAAAGTCAAAAAAAGAACAATGCCCCGAAAGTGCGTCCACAGGGGGAATGAAGAAAAAAATGGGACAAGCCCAACGTAGGGGTGCGGGATATCAGGACTCGACTCCCTCCCAGGGCACTACCTCTCAAAGAGTCAGCATATTGTATTTGGGGGATCAAATTTTTATTAGCACGCATACGCCCAGGCTTGTGATAACCCGCAGGGACTTTCCCGCTCTTGTCGTGCTTTCAATTCATAATTTTCACTTAGGTACACCCATGATGCTGCACAACTTTTCACCGTTTTACGTGAACTTCAACTCTTGTCTTAGGAGAAACAGACCCGGTTACTAGGATCATGAGTATTTTTCATGGTATTTTTTTTTATTTTGCTTGAAGATTTCCCCGTTGGATCCGCGAAAGGACAGGGTGGAGCCTACCTAAACAAGGCTAAGACTCCACACTGCCAATCAACCAAGGAAGGAGTGTCACTTTAATGATGGCTAGACAAGATCCGCGGGATGTCCAAAATTAGGAGATACATGTAGGAATATCGATTTCTTGATAGATTTCCAATCAACAAGCTTACTAACCAAAGGGGTAACTCATTTAAAGAAAATGACTTTTAGGAAGGGACATGAATGAGTCTATTGGAATAAAGACCAAATGAAGGTAAGATCTCGAGGTATGCTAGCGTAGAGAGGTTGGATTGGTCAACACACAATAACTGTAGAAAATGAAAAATTTTAGGTTGCTGGATGAAGTGGTAGTCAGCTCTGGACCGCTACTAGATGATAGCGATTTTGACTGGACCTCTATTAGAAGGATAGTAAAAGGCCTGTGTCGACTCATTCGGTCAGCAGGTCGATGCACCACCAGGCAGGGAAGGAGAATGCCATCCAAAGGAAACTGCTGTTTGATGGTTGCGGTCCATGGAAGACCGCTACCAGCTCAGTCAAGGCATGAAAACACTCAGTTGACCAATCAAAATGTAAAGGTCCTCAGTCGACCGGGGGCATGGCTGTGCTGGAATAGGGTCTAGTCCGCATAACCTTGCCCATTTGAGGTGATATGGGTCGACCTAACTAGGGCTGAGTTGACTTAGAACAAGGTTCAGTTGACGGGACAGAACTGGCACACTGGCCAAAGCAGATGGCCGAACGTGGTCCCTCCCTGGTCGCTAATTCATGGTAGCGGTCCACTCAGGGACGTGTTCAAGTCAAGATTGGAAAGAACAATCACAACTTTAGACTGCCCAAAATGAAATCCGGTTGAGTCGTTGGGTTTGAGTTTTCAGGGTACAACCTGTCTGGCATCCTAGTGAGAATCCCAGGCTTGCGGGTTCTTATGGAGGCCTCATAATAGTGGTCCTAGTCTGACAAAAGGAATATCCGGTGGAGAGTCTCGACTATCACAAGATTGAAGGTGTGAAAATGTGAAAAATAGAGTAAATGGTAAGTCACCACCATCGGAGTGGCGTGACCCTTAAACAATAATGAGCAAGTTATGAATAGCAAAAATAACTTCATGGGCCACATATTTAGTTAACACGTTATTCTACTCATTTTCCTTTTGATCATAAGATGACATAAGGACAATAATCGAGAAGGAATAATCATGAAATAATCAAAGTTAACAATACTGTTTTGATATCCCTAGTTAACAGTATGTTTATGTGACATAATAACCTGAGAACCAACTCAGAAGCAAGAAAAAGGCTAACAGGGACAAGCCCATTGTCTTCTACAAAGGAGACATGGTCCCTCAAGCCCCGCTAAAAGACAACTTCAGCTGGTCTAGGCATGCTGACAACACCCCTGAAGTCGTCCAGGTTTTGGAGGACCTGCTGTCGCATATCTGAGAGATGTGCCTCAAGCAACGTATTCTCCAATGGCAAGGTTCTGCACAACATGAATATTTTCACCTATTGTGGGCCCCTTCACAAGTCCGGGGGCAACCCCTATTCTCCCACAAAGATACCAGGGGACTCGACTATGACCAAGACCCAAATTTTCCTATCTACTACGCGGTTAACCCGATGCAGCCAATTGGTGACCCAGCTACTATCAACACAAAGTTCGACAGCTCTGGGGATGAGGAAGAGGATATCCTAATATCGCTTCCCGCCAAGACCAGCACCCCAGTTCAAGTACTCGGTGAGTCCTCATCGTCCGTCTACAAAGACATTGGGACGAAGGAGGTCCCCAGTGCCTTCCAGCCAATCGAAGAATCCAGTCCGGCAAACCATCCCGATGAGGAAGGTTCTCATAATGACCGCCATGAAGCTCTGCTGACTTTAGCAGGCAACTCCAGCCAAGCTTCTATGGCACCAGCTAATAACTATCAGTCGGGTGCTGGAAATCTAGAGCAGTCCCGGTCCGTGCTCAGCAACGATAGTCTTCTAGCCCCGTCAACTTCAATTGCTAGCTTCGAAGACCCAAAGATACAGGTAGCCGAACCCGACGATGAAGATTTCATCAACTTCCAACCCTCTCTTCCCGAGCTGGAGGATGGTAGCCAGGCAACCGTCGATGAACTTGCTGAAATTAATTTGGGCGAAGATGAAGCCCCCAGCCAACGTTCGTCAACACTCTTCTCACTGAAGTAGAGAGGTAGGACTACAAGCAACTCCTGCTCGAATACAAAGACTGCTTCGCCTGGACATATAAGGAGATGCCAGGGCTAGATCCCTCCGTAGCGGAGCACGAGCTAGCCATATCTCTCTCGACAACTCCCGTCAAACAGCCACAACAACGCATGCGCCATGAACTGGAACTCCAGGTCTCTGCCGAAGTCAATAGGATGGTGGAGGTGGACTTCATCGAGGCATGCATCTATCTGATCTGGCTCGCCAACATTGTCCCAGTCAAGAAGAAGAGTGGTCAAGTATGCATTTGTGTCGACTTCAGGGACCTCAACAAAGCCTGTCTGAAGGATGACTTCCCAGTCCTGATCACAGAAATAATGGTCGACATGACCACCTATCCCCCAAATATCCCCCCCTCCACCTTCCATAGCCATTATCCCTCACCCCATTGCAGTCCCTCACCCCAACCCTCCACTATCAACACCCAACTTCATTCTGCTCAATCCAGTTCGCAGGCAGCAGCTGAGGCACAAGTTGTAGTGCCTGCTCCATAGTTAACGCACATCTCCTAGTAGTTTATCCTACGTCACTGGAAAGATCTTTGAGTCAGCTTCGTAGGCAAGGTGGTCCCTCCTCCATTCGACGTCTATGCTGTTCGGTGGGGCCGTCCTCGCCAGACTGCACCAACTGTCTCTGGCAGACAGCCAGAGACAACTTGTAGCAGCTCTCACGACCAGATCGGTGAGGATCTTGGTGCGCCATTTGGCTAAAGAAAAGAACTACCAGTCCTCTGTCAACCCCAATAAGCAGAATGGGGTTTGGACTCCGTCGTCAAGAGTTCCTAATTTTCTCCCCCAGGTGCGCAGATCAGTCCAATTACGGCCGGAACAGACACCCGATCACTCAACGAGCTCTACCTCTCTACTCCGACATCCTCTACTGTTCTTTCTGATCACATTTCAAAGAAGACTCGTCAACAGTTTCAATGACTCTGTCCATGCTCGATTCAGAGGTTAGGAGCACTTGTGGCGGCATCTTCTTCCTACTTCTGAGGTACATTTTTTGTCAGAACCAGCACTTAGGGACCCTATGTGCGGCCTGTCCCTGACCAGCACTGGCGACCCAGAATTCAGAAAAATTCTGACATCACCCTAATCCAATTATGAGGATTCTCCAACTAGTCTCATCATCGGCAAAATTTGGGAGCGACTGCAGCAACGTCAACTCCGATTGTTCATCCCCTATTCTAGAGAGCGGACAAAACCAACGACGTCCACCCATTCGATCTCACTTAGGCTTTCCCCCTCCCCGCTTGGCCGGCTTAGTGCCCCTCCCTGTGTAGAGGTAGTTTTGGGTGTAACCTAATTTCCCTACCCCAAGATCACCCTCTTGTGTGAGGTGTAGTGCATGTAACAACAGGTCATCGTTCGAAGTGACATCGATGCGGCGCGCGGGTGCATACCGATGCCCCCCGCTCGCCTTCATCTCCGGCCGGGATCGACGTCTTCATGCTAATCAGGTGAGCTTCTGGCCCCCTCTCCTTACTGGTTTAACTCTGTTTAGCTTAGTATTGGTTCTAAGTTGCTCATTGGTGGTGAGGTGAGTGCCCGGTCCTAAATTCTCATCAAGTTGAGTGCCACCGTGGGTGAGTTGTGAGCGAGACACTACTTCCCACGCCCTTGGCGTGTGTGCATAGACCTGTAGTGTTGAAACCATGTACATATGCTCAGACCTTGGCTATGCAAGATGCAAACTAGCACTGACCTTATGCATGGTTAAATAGTAAATTGCACTGAGGTTATATGTAGAAAACAAGCAATGCACTGACCTTTATATGTGATAACATAAGGAATGCACCGACCTTATATGTGGTTAAATAGTAAACTGCACCGAGGTTATATGCAAAAAGCAAGCAATGCACCAACCTTATACATTGTTAAACAGTAAACTGCACCAAGGTTACATACAGAAAGCAAGCAATGCACCGACCTTTATGACTTAACATGAAGACATGCATCGACCGTAAACAGTAAAGTGCACTGACCTGACTTGCACTCTAGAAAATGTGCTTGGGCTTTATATGCATGCAGTAAAAGATGCACTGACCTTATGCGCATTGAACTGATATGTGCACCGACTTCATATGGCATGAAGCAAAAGCTGCACCGACCTTATATCATGAAACGAATATGTGCACCGACCTAGTTTTGTGCAAGGGATAACATGCACCGACCTTGATCTGTGCAAGGGGCAACATGCACCGACCTAGGATATAGACAAACCAAAATATCCACCGACCTCATATAGACAAATGAAAACATGCACCGACCTCAGTCATGCTTGTGAACAGTGATGTGCACTAACCTTCTATATGCATGAATGGTAATGTACACCAACCTTCTATATGTGTGAATAGTAAAGTGTGCAGACTCTATATGGCATGGACCAAAAGATGCACCGACCCTAGTATGCATATGAACAGTGACATGCACTGACTTGTTATAGTGATGTGCACGGACCTTATATGCACAACGCAAGACCTGCATCAACCTTTAGTTGCAACATGAATGATGTGCATAGTCTTTGTCTAAGCTCTTGGCTGACCAATAGAAGGCATATGCCCAGACCTTGGTTTACACTAGCTGGAAACATGCATTGACCTTGTGTGCATATAACTTAATAACCTAAGAGAAATGTGTGCACACAACCTGTTCGATGAAATGTATATGCATGCAATTTATTTGATAAAATGACTGTGCATTCAATCTGATGAGGTTCTATGCAGCGTGAAAATGCATCTATCTAGAAAATGCATATATCATGCAAATGAGTATGATGACAACATTAACGCACAAAAATCAATGCACAATAAACAATTCTCATTAATGCACAGTGCAAAGACCAGATGCAAAATCAAATGCATATTTCATCATCATTCAATCTTTCATGCAAACACATGATGGCTTATAGTATTTGAAGAAAAATAAGGAAATTGGCAAGCAATGCCAACAAGGAAAAGAACAAGACCAGCATCCCTTCCGACTCTGAAAGTCCAGATTTATGGAGCCATGACCCGGCCCACTCCGCCCCCTATAGCTCCTATCGGGCATCAAATAGCCCCTCCAGCAGCTATCAGAAGGCCAGCAGACAACCTAATGAAACAAGCCCCGGTGTGGGTGCATTAGGGAATCAGCTCAGTCGTGGGATGGCTACAAACAACTATAAACATGCTAGACGAGTATGAGTAGCTGAAGAGCCAACCTATACAGCTCAAGAAGCATGCCCCTCAAAGATGCAATGAATCTCACCGGCTAACGAAAAGAACTAAAGAAAAGGCAATGGTGTTTAAAGCATCGAGCGACCCACTAAGGGGGAAGGAAAATAAGAATACAATGGCTAAAATAAAATATGTTGCTCTCTTCTACAACATGCTGTTAGCATCATCTAGTGTGGCTCAAGCTGTTGATGAGGAAGATGAAGAAATTTACTTTATGCCAAAAAGAGCAAATTAGGCTAAAGCTTCTGCCTCCCACCATGTTGCCGAATTCGAGAGAATATCAAGACACCCATCATCTAGCAAGGGGGCACAATACCAAGTTCCTCCTCTGCTCAGAGGCATAAAACCCAGGGAGTTCATCTCGAAGAAACTGGGCACGTCCAGCGACGATGATGGGATGCCACTCGCCCCAGTCAAATCGGAGGCGAAAGGTAGCACTCCCATCCCCTCCAGGCAAGACCAGGCCATGGTTGCACTGCTATACCAGAAGCAGCAGCAGATCAAAATGCTGCAAATGCGACTAAATGAAATGAATCTAAGTCCACCTCTGCCGCAATCGGCAGGACATCTACGTGAGGCAACATATGGTAGTGCTAGCTCACCTAATGCTTCAGCACGACATGTCATACCCCAAATAGCACATGATCTTATAGGGGGATTCCTCCCTCAACCACTCCAACACACAGTCCTTCAGGCATGTCAGGGGGCAACTAAAGCATCTCCGAAAATGGTGCCAATGAGACCGCGCATGCAGTCAGATGAGCTAATGGCAGAACGAACAATGAATACAAAGACAGTCGAAGAAGAAGTCATAGAGGCCAAATTACAAGCGGCCAAACAGAAGGGTGATGAGTCCATCATGGACTACATAAGAAGATGGAGGAATCTCCCTGAAAAATGTGGACATTCACCAAGCTACGGGGACTCCGTTCAATTCTGCAAAGAAAATTTCAGAATAGAAATTCTGTGGCGGGTCATTGACATTAAAATCAAAGGTGTTCCCTCGTACGGGGGATGTAAATGACGTCATGACCTTTATGGCATGGCGGGATTGGGTCCCGACCCAAACCACACAATCACTTGACGAAGTCAGATCGAGCGCGCCATGGGCTTCCGTGAAGCCCGAATAAACTGTCACCTTGGTGACTGGGACGCCTACGCACTTAATAAATCAATCAATAAATAAATCCACTAGAATTTAACCTAATAATAATAACGAAAAAAAGTGCGTCTACAAGTCTGGCATGCCCGGTGAGACCCATCCACCTTTCATCTCTTTGCCGGAATTAGGGGCTTTGCGACCCCCTTCTTGTAATGCTGATCGTTTCATCTTTACAAATGCAGGTGAAGCACGTTCGACTTCAAGAATGGCGATTTCCTTTGCCCCCTGATCCTCGAGAGCCACATCAGGGATGGCTACCTTGCTGTCCCCCTTTGCTTCGGGAGCTTCCCTCCCATTGTGGGCTTCCCCAACTTCCTGGGGGTGGCCTTCGTCAACATACTGGACATGGAAGCGTCCGGTGAATTCAAGATCGATGCCCCCATCTCGGGGATCACTAAAGCTGTTACCAGCCGAGCTGTGGCCGGAAACAACAACAGTGCCCCATCAGAGACGCTGGGCTGCCATGTGCACCACGTGCACCCGACTGTCGGCTCCCCCCAGCAGGGATCAGCATCCCACCGGAAGAGGTGCCAAAGAAGCCGTGCGGCCGCCACACCAACAAGCCGACTCTCCAGCTCCGACAAGTCCATCGTTGTTGGAGGCATCAGAGTCCATCTTAATGGACAGAGGTTCGAGGCGATCCCGGACCGAACAATACCAACCATTCCAGCCCGCAACTCTTCCCAAGGACTGGAGAAGATAAAAGAAGGAAATGCGCCCGTCATCCCGGCCGCCGCACCAAGAGACGCGCCGGCTCACAAGCCGGCAAAACTGAAGCAAGTTTGGGTTCCCAAGGAAGCCCGACCCACGACACCTATGCAGGCAGGGCCCAGCTGCTCCCGCCGTGCAAGGGGGCGAAGACACAAAATGGTCGAAGGGACGGCCACGATCTGCCAACCGACAGTTGCTGTACCAGTACTGCCCGAAAGTGCTCGTCGCCGACGTCATAGGCGCCATCGGCATGCCGACCACTCGGTGTGCATGAATTACACCCATCATGGTGTCGCCACCGACACCCAACTACCGGTCGCTCTCCCAGACCAGGAGTGGGAGGGGATCGAGCAGGCCATGAGAAACTACCTCCGGGGCCCAGGCAGTACTCCCTTGGGTCGCCAGTCCTTCCAGGGACCGTTTTCCCTATGAGGCGGCCCCCTAGGGGACCGCTTGGCATTTCTGAATGTCGGTTGGGCCTAGCGGTCCCCAGGGGACCACTAAGCCTGGTAAGTGGTCTCGCAACTGGCCGCTACCCCTTGGGTAGTGACCGACTGGTGACCGTTTTCCCTAGTTTGATCAGAGCACCCTCGGGGTGCGTATTTTTGACCGTTGGGGGTCGTGTGTTGGGTTATGGTCAGGGCACGACCGTTTCCGGGCGTCTTGCGGTCAGCAGGTGACTGCATGGTGGGGTTGGTGGTCAGGCGATAGATCATTAGGCAACCCCATGGCTTGCCCGTTTGCGGCCATGGCACAGTCACCTGGCTGAGCCTGGCGGTCTCCGGGAGACCGCGAGGCCTGTTTTGCGGTCCAGGGATGACCGCCAGTGGGGTGCTGGTCTTGGGAGGACCGCCACTCCGTTTTCTTTCGAGCAGTGGTTTTCGTGAGTCTGAGTCTCACCTCGAGTGACCTGTCCACTAGTCGTAGCTTTCCTGTGCATGCAGGTGCAGACCCACTTGGGAGTGGTGGAGAGCATGACCCAGAGAGACGGTTAGTAGGCTAGTTACTGTAGGGCCCCTCGTCTTTGCAACCTGCGTTCGGGCTGGGGGAAAACCAGCTAGAGGGCTTGACCTAGAGTGCATGGTCTGTGTGTGCACACGTGGTTGGGGGACCCGCGCTGATGAGCGCGACCCCAACTAGTCCTTGTTCTTGGTACTTGTGTGTGTCTCAGTCTCCGCCTGGGGCGTGTAGGGAGACACTTGGGCGCGGTGTAAGGCGTCAGAGGATGCATCCAGTCTTGCTTCTAGTGGGTAGTGCTCCTATCTCCTGGCAGGTACAGACTTATTTTCCTATCGGACCGCGGTCGGTTTGTTCTGTATAGTTAGTTGTAGTGAGCTTTTCTGTTTATTTATTGTTGCTTGTTGCTTCTGCCGTACTCCTGCTAGGTAGCGTTACTTTCTACATACTTGTATGCTTCGAGGCCTTGTTTCTCTTGTTGCGAGGTAGGGGTCCACAGGATCCCTACTGAGCCTATGAAATGAGGCTCACCCCTGCGTTTTCAGGTGAGGCGGGTTCATCGAGAGATGCGTTTGAGCTTCCTCGTGGTTCGTACGGTCAGAGTTAGTCGCTAGTTGCCGGAGCCGGGATATGTCCCATGTATTTGTACTTTTCTTTTTGTTGACTGTACTTATTTTAGACATGAGACACAGTGGACCTTGTGGCTTTTAGTGAGTAGTTATTTATTTCTTACATTTGAGTATGTTTTTCCATAAGCTGGACACATGGCTGCCAAACGTTCCTTCAGAACACCACCCATTCCAACCCCCCAAATATTTGCTAACAACTATATCCTTCCGCGTGGCTGATCCCTCCATCTCTGCCCTCCACAGCCACTTCAATAAAAGGGCTTGATTCATAGCTTCAATTGACATCAAACCCACTCCCCCTTCCTCCTTAGACCTGCAAACACACTTCCATGTGATTGGATTTATGCTCTTCTCACCTAGCCCTCTTCCTTTCCAAAAGAATGCAGCAACTCCCTCACTTCCTCCATCCTCAAGGAAGCCCCTTCTCTCCGCCAATCCCCAACAAGAATCAAACCAGATTCCCCACCAACCCCCTCAGCCACTGATTGCAGCTCCAGCTCAGAAGGGTAGCCAGACTCCCAACTGACTGGCGCCTGGTACAGCACCAAAGACAAGGAAGGTACCACCGAAGGGCCGACGCCGACACCCACAATAGCCGCAAAAGGCTCATCAGAACTGTTATGAACTCGATGTCTCGTCAACACCTATAACTCATGTGTCGTTCTGCCCTCACCAGCTTCACCAATAGGTTCCCGGCCAGAAGAAGGCATCCCGACTGGCGCAACTTCCGTCAAGGACAACCGGAGGGAGCGCTACACCTTTGTACCTTCATCAGGAGAAGAGACCGGAGTAACCACACAACCCACCAGCGACAACTGGCCGTAGGGTTCCACCACCGCCGGCTAGCCCTTGGCCAACCATTGGTCACCCCGGCCTGGGTGGCTGATGGAGCTAAACAGCCACCTGCCACAAGAAGGAGAGACCACGGTCCTCCTGCGATCAAAACCGCCTCTGGGAGGGGCACCGGGCTGACCTCCTGCAGACAGAGGAGGCTGTCGGTGATTTGTAGAAGGTTTGTCAGAGGAGAGGCCGCCAGAAGAAAGAGAGGGCTCAGACGGTCGAAACAGGCGGGAGAGACAAGCAATAACGGGTCCGTGCGAACCCATTAAGCGGACATGACCGGATCCAGCCAAGTCATCACGTATCCGGAGACCCAAAGAGCAAACGGGCCAGTCCTTTGGGCTAACGGGCTGGAGAATGGGCCGTTGCCCTGCGCCTTTGGACCGGGCTGGCTTAGGCTACGAACCATAGAGAATGGGCCGGCCGAAAAAGCAGGCCAGTTTGAATTCAAACCGCCCGCCAATCCACCTTCTTCCACCTCTGTCCTAGGTTGCAAAAACCCTAGACCCTGTTGAAACTCATGTCGCCACCCCTCTTCCGCCGGACGAATAGACACCTCTCCTCACTCTCTCGATCTCTCTCTCTCTTGTCTCTCCCTCACACGTTCTCTCTCCTCTCTCCCCCTTTCACTCGTTTCGCGGTCTAAATGGACCCCGATTGACGCGTGAGAGGTACTGACGGGATGGGCTCGATACGGGGATCGCGTCGGTACCCTTCATCCCTCGGATCATGGAGCGTGAAGACGCGTGCGAGCGGAAGGACAGCGTGGCCCCCGTCGCCCGATCTGCACTGATTCGCGGTCTTTGCCATGCAAGAGGTAGGGGAACGGACTCCACGTCTCGCCAGGAATCCGTTGACGCCACATGCGTCGCCATCCATCGCCATCTTCATTATTTTCCGTGCAAATCTTATTTTGGGTGATTTTTGGCTAATTTCTTGATTCACGTTCCTCTTTCGATTTCTGGTCCAGACGGCCACTGATCGAAGCAAGGGAGGTACCGTTAGATTAGTCACGTTGCGAGGATCGCGTTGACGGCCACCTTCCCTCGATCCGCGAAGCGTGGAGCCGAGTCAGGCCGGGAGACGCTGCGTCGCCCCCTCGTCGGATCGGCAGTGAATCACCGTTTTCGTCGTAATCTGAGTAGGGGGATGGATTCCTGGCCTCGTTAGGATACCGCCGGTACCACTTGCGCCATGATCCGACGCCCTTTGCCTTGTTTTTAGTGCACATTCCCGTTTAGTTCATTTTTAGCCCATAATGTTTGAAATCATCTCCATGGGTATCGTCTTTTAATTCTAGTGGCATGCTTAGGTGTTGAATGATAGTATGGCATGGTAGGTTAGTTTAGCTTTGTGATTCCCTGCGTCCCCCGTCGATTCGATCGATCGGGAGGGGGTTTCGGTTCCGAACTCCGGAGTCTCGAAACCCAAGTGACATAACGTGCCTGCCCTGGTGCGTTATAGTCATTTGGCACGCCTGCAGAGGTGCGTTATATCTCCTTGTGGCGGACTATTCTAGGTCCGTTATTGTCCGTTAATGCCCCAGTATGGGTGCGTTATGTCATGCATGAACCTTTGAGTTTTCTGTGGATTTTCGAGTTCGAGTGACTTTAACGCCCCTGGTCTGGTGCGTTATAGCCCCGATTTGTGTGTTGAAGGTCTATAGCCTTTAATGCCCCTGTCCCCACGCGTTAAATCCATATGACGCCCCTGGTTCGGTGCGTTATATCCCCTGTTTAACTGTGGATTTTGATCGCTCTGGTGGGTGTAACGGGCCATCGGAGGTGCGTTATGTTCCTTAACGCCCCACCCTTGGTGCGTTATAGCCCTTGTTTATGGTGTTGTGACCCCCTCACAGCCTGGGGACACCCCCCCACCCATCCACCCCATTCCCCCTCTCATCTACCCCATTTTTCACCTATCATCTTCCACCTACAGTTCCCTATTCGCTGGCAGCAGAAGAGGTCCCAGGTGCAGGCCCTCCCTCATCGTCCCTGTAAGGAGTCTGGTGGCAAGCCCTACACCTCTGGAAAGGTCGTCCAGAGAGCTTTCTAGGAGAGGTGGTTTCGCCTCCATCCGAGCTCTGAGCTGCCGGGTAGAGCCATTCTTCACCGACTGCGCAGGATAGGTCTGGCCAGCGACCTGTGCGACTTTTAGAAGCTCCTTCGGCTTCATCCCTCATCTTATGGTCAAGCCCCTTGGAGAATCCTTACTAGGGTCGTCCAGCTTTCACTCAAAAGTGGTCCCGACCCATTTAGAGTTCCCAGTTGAGAGCACCGGCGTCGACAACCCAAGACTGTCCTACAGTCCAAGTCACTAGTGGCCAGAACAAGCAGTCCACCATAGGGAGCACCTCGATCTCTGCCGTCATCTTCTGCCCTATAAATTTGAAATAGTTAATCTGAGGTCAGTCAAATTTTAGTCAAGCTTGGTCCCACCTCAGTCTGATCTTCCCACTGGGAGTTACGCCCCCGACAAGCCTCCCTTGTTTGGCAGGCATCATGGGCAGCGCAACTTCACAAGAATCAACGGTGCCAGTGTATCCCACCTCAGAATGGGGTCATTCCAGCTCTGGAGAATCCCTAAGATGTCCCTCTTTGTGACGACTCTGGCCCCGCCGTTTTCCGGCCACAAATTGGACAGCTACAGCCTCCATCAAATCATGCCCAGATTTCTATCCCAGGACTAGCACGACCCTACTAGAGTCCAGAGGCTGCCATCGAGTGGTCTGAGTGAAGTGGGAGGAGATATTTGGCCGAGATATACTAGAGTAGACTATCTTTCAACTAGAGTTGGTCCCGTCTCGATCCGTCACTCCAGCTGGGAGTACGGCCCCGAACAACGACTTTCTAATCTACAGCAGTGACGCTCAGTGTAGCCTCACGGAGCTCAGAATGAGATGATTCTTCCTCCTGGAGCGAGCCAGGGCGTCTAGCTGTCCAACACATCCAGTCCCGCTGCCGTTGGACGTCCCAAGATGGAGTTACGTTTCCAGAGAGGCCGCTGGTTACAGAAGAGAGAAATAGCAACCTGAAGACGACGTTAAGAGTCGGTCTACTCCCGACCACCACCGATCCCCACCCCGCCTGGCCGGCTGACCGCCCCTCCCTGCGTGGAGGTACATTTTGGTTGTATTTTTGGTCAAACTCGGTGGTCAACATGCAACAAGAGGAGGAATCTGTAGGAGGGGGAGGAAGAGCCCGAGGGCACAAAGTAGGAAAGATTATGTCAAAGAATGGATTCGAGGACCGAAACCACATGCCCGATAAATCTGCAGGTCTGTCGGGCGACCATCTAGATACCAAATCAATTGGTGGGCACTTCCCACAAGGACAGTCAACAATTAAATACTCGATCGGCCTCTCGGACTAAAAAGGAGACTAAAGCATGGACGGATCAAAAAGAAGAGGGGGAGGATGGGAATAAAAGTCAGCCTTTGGAGAATGGAGATGAGGCGGGAAAGGGACTAAGTGGCAGTTGAGCTCCCCATTCTTGGTGGAGCTAGGGCTGGCTTCTCAAAAACTTTCTTTACAACCCACAGCTCGGGTTTCTTCAAGCTCTCTTCTTCGGTAAATATCTTGGCAAAAACTATGGACAAATCATCGAAATCATCAACAAGCCCTTTCAGCAGCAAGGGCGGTGTAGCACAAGCAATATCTTCCTTCTGAGGGTGACAGGGTGGCGGTGCCTTCAAAGTGTCGGGCTGTAGAGGCCCCCTGACAAAATACTGACGGTAATTCCACGTCAGTGGCCCGGAGTCTCCTAATAATGACAATGATGACTCGCGGTAGCCGAGACCTCTTCGGCTCATCTTTTTGCCCTTAGGGACGGGCTTAGTTCATCCTTGTAACTACGCGTCGAGACCCAGCCCCAGCTGATAGCCCAACTTTAAAATCATCTGCCAACCCTTCGAATCTCGAATCTTGGACTTAATTCTGACATCTACTGGTGCAGTGGCGGGCTTGCGTGACGCATATGCCCAAGGATAATTTATGTCCATAACATAAAGAACTGGCCTATTGCTTGGCCATAAAGTAGGGAGGATCTTATCTACAATTGCATCGATGGATTGGATCATGGAGATACTCTTCACCTTAACTACATGTCCTTAGAATGGGAACTTTAGGCACTGATGGGCAGTTGAGGGCACGACATTCAGACTATTTATCCATGGACGACCCAAAATGGCTTTGAACATCGGGTCTATGTCCAACACATAAAATTCCACATCCATCTTCAGAGGCCCTAGCTCAGCTGTACCATCACGACCCCATGGCAGGCTCGTCTGGAGTTATCATAGGCTGCTATTGTGGTCAGTATTGGCTTAAGCATGTTCTCAGCAATATTGCAAGCACGCAATGTACTCAATAGACACACATTTATCGATGCTCCCGTGTCCACTAGAGTGGATTCAACTGCCACTCATCCAAGGAGCCATCGTGAGCCCTCATCGTCATCCACGCCATCGGCTTCGAAGAAATCTCTATTCTTCTACCGGCGCACCCAGGACAGATCTTGAGGCCCAGCTTGCAGACTCCATCTCGACCCCATACGGCATGAATCAGTGCACACCCTCTTCTGAGGAGTTGTTTTGCTTTGAGTCATCGTCACTCCAGAAGTGGTCCTGCCTCGATTTGACCTCAGCGCTGATCGTGGCATCCAAACTCGTACGACTGCACTGGATTCATGCAAGAAACAGAAGTCTAACTTGCAGAGGCCACACCGATTTCTCAGTTGCGAATCGGCCAAAATTGTCTTCAGAGGAGTTGTTCGCCTCCAAGTCGCTGTCGTTCGAAAGGTGGTCCCACCACATTTTGACATCTTCACTGTCCATGGCACCTGTTCTCCTGTGACTGCACTAGACTGGTGCGACCCAGTCCTTCCAGAACATGCAGCAGGTTCGTCGGCCCCGGCACGCCTTCCTCTGCTGATTTTCGGCCTGAGTAATCTTCATCAAAGTCTGAGATCTCAACGTCCTGAAATCACTCCAGGTGGTTTCGTTGCAATCTGTGTGAGGTGCTACCCGTACCAAGGTGATCAATTTGTTTGTGTCTGCTTGTTCACCCAGAAACCAGAGCCTCACTCTAGAGGTGACTACGGCCATCCCTGAGCTCCGACGCCTGCCAAAATTGCCTGGCACATAGGTATTCCTGTTATCTCTCAAACCACACAGGTCCCGCCTCATTTGGAGTTTGGTGGAGAGCGTAACACCCTATGCACGATGACTGCACAGACCAAACCTGCAGGGCATATTCGTGCAGATCATCGTTGGCGACCAGCCCCGCTCCCTCTTGACCTCAGAACGATGCCAAACTCCCAGGAGCTCTTATACACTTCACAAGCTTCGTCTGAGTACTAGCAGCGTCCCGTTCTGACCCCCGTGTGTGGCATACCATCTGAGTCTAGCCGGGTCTATCCAGTAGGATAGACGTAGGGCAGCGGGCCCATCTTCCCTTTCCTTGTGCTCCCCCCTCCTGCCTGAGGGTAGTTCTATATTAATTATTCCCTTCCCCACAATCCCCTCCCTGCGTGGAGTGTAGTGCCATAAGGCTGTATTCACAGGTTCACACCGGGAGCCGCCATCGACATTCCCGTGCTCGCGCTCGTCCTGCGTCAGATTTGGTATCAGAGACGGGTTCACTGACTTGTTCTAGCCAAGTCGGGTCCTAGGCCATGTGTGAATACGCCCTCAATGCATGATGGATCCCGCCACCCATCCCGTGACTCGATCTGAACACAGAAGACCCAAACACCCTCGACTCACTGCCAATTTCTCAACCGAGCACATCCGCACGCTTCCCTCGCGTGGGACGAGTAGCGAGCATGCCTAGAGTCTCAGGTCCCGCATTCAATTGGTACCGAGTCTGCATTGTAGTCCCGCATCATTTCCTTGTTGGCACTACCCTCAGGCTTCCTTGGAGGCTTGGGTTGGACTTGAGGCTCGTGGGGAACACCACCTTGGTGATGTACTACCCCCACAAGTGCTTTCTACCAGTTGGACTCCCGCGCACTATGGTCCTGGCTCTACCCCATCTACCTGCACTAGAGGGGAGGAGACTTGGGATAGAGGAGGATGCGCAGTCCGTGAGGAGCGCGCTGATCATGTGGGAGATCAGCAGGACCCGTATTTTGCCAGTAGAGGTGACAAAGACTTAGGAGGAGTACCAGGCCTACTTGAGAGAGCTACGCTAGATTCATCCTCGCGGGGATGCCTGATTGAGGATTGAGTGATTTTTCATGATGTATAGAGATTCATGGCTTGAATTTGATGTATCTGAGATTGAATAAATGAATGGAACACTTTGATCGGTTTAGCTATAGATTTGATTCTTCTTTTCATGTATTTGTGTGGATTGAGATAGCTCTTGGGAGTAGACATGGTCCAACCAAAGACTGCTAAATGAGTAAGACGGTTAGAATCTGACCACTATAATGAGGAGAATACACTCCCATAGACCACAATAGAGAATGATATCAAAAAAAGCCCAAGGCCTTTGTAGTTAAGGGTTCTTGGGCAAAAAGTGGACTATCGAGGGACCGCTTGAGTATAGAGATGGTCAGAATGCGATCGCATGTGAGGGGAAACGGTCACAGGTAGACCGCAAGAAAATAGGCACCAAGAAGGGCCAATGGACTCGTGACCAACGGTCTTTGGGAGAAATAAGCAGTCTATCGGAGAACCGCCATCACAACAAGACGGTCAGAATTTGACTGCTGAAGATTATAGAAACGGTCCCCTTTAGACCACAAAGGTATATAAATCAGAAGGGCCCGTGCATTAGGGCTCAAGATAAATGGCAGCCTATCCAATGACCACTGAGGATTGAGACAGTCAGGAAGTGACCGCTAAGTGAACATAAACGGTCCAAAGAAGACCGCACATAAGCAGATATGAGAGGAGTCCATGGGCTTTGTGGTTCGTGCCTTGCGGCCCTATCTCTACACACACTAAACAAAGAAAGCAGGTTAGATTTGTTCTAGGCTTAACCCCTTGCCTGAAGGGGACCAGCCCTCACAACCTCCACTCGGCATCGCCGAGTTACCCTCGGGTTCGGGGTGAGTGTCGGGTGAGTTGGCCACCAATATCGGTCCGTTTGAGTTGCGAATGTGCTTGCTTGCTTAGGTCCAAGGTCGTGTCACATCAAATATGCACGGACGTCATATGCCATAGACCTATCTTGCACAGACTTAGCAAGGCACAAGACAAAGCTTGCACTGACTTTGAAATGCATTGAGCAAGATATGCACGGACTATGTATTACCACAAGACAATAATGCACAGACTTGGTTCGCTTGAGATGCAACATATGCACTGACCTATTTCTGAGTGACTAGGTTTGCACAGACTCTATAACATGCACATGTTAACAGAACGTTTAAGTGTAAGAGTGTAAACATTATTTATGTGGTGCAAACATTATTCATGTGGTGTAAACATTATTTATGTGATTATCTGATATATAAAATGTATCAAAATACACATCATCATCAGGTCAGGATATAGCCAACAAAGTCAACTCTACTGTTTCCAATACTATTGCCAATCAATCGAAACACATTCAGCACAAACAGCAGTATATACTACTGAGTAACCCCAGAGGAGACCCAACATGAGAAGAGTTTTCAAACTTTGAAGGAGTGCTTGACCACTGCCCCAATTTTGACTTTGCCTTTTGGAGAAGGATGTTTAAAAGTATACACCGATCCTTCAGGAATCGGCTTAGGTTGTATGTTGATGCAACGAGAGAAAGTGATAGCTTATTCTTCCAGGCAGCTGAGGAAGCACGAAGAGAACTACCCTGTTCATGACCTGGAGTTAGCAGCTGTTGTGTTTGCTCTAAAGATTTGGAGGCATTACCTATATGGAGAAACTTTCATAGTGTACTCAGATCATTAGAGCCTAAAGTATCTATTTTCTCAGAAATAGTTTAACATGAGGCAGAGAAGGTGGCTCAAGTACTTACAGGATTTTGACTTCTCTATTGAATATCATCCCGAAAAAGGGGGTGTTGTGGCGGATGCTTTGAGCAGAAAGTCGATGGCTAGATTAGCAAGTTTGATGCTTCAAGAAAGGAAGTTGTTAGAGCAGTTTGCAAGTTTAGATCTTAATGTCACAGAGAAGGAGGATCGGGTTATGATTGCTCATGTCCAGCTTCACTCGGAATTACTGGCAGAGATTAAGCAACTACAAGATAATGACCCATTGCTAGTAGAAATCAAAGAGCAGATGGTTAGTCGACGAGATTTTGTATTGGCCGATGATGGAAGATTGTTGTTTCGGAGTAGGACTTCTGGACGTGGGGCGAAGCCATGTTGAATTGTCTACTTACAACTTCGACTCCATCTTGAAGAGAGAAGCATTAGCTTTCCATTCCATCCTTTTGGGCTTGATTTCGTGGTCTATACTCTTAATTCTATCTCTCTTGAATTCACAAATCATCACAACTGTACTATTTTCTGCACACTTTTACACTTTTCTCCATATTGCGTCGCCTCTCCCCGCAGTTCTACTGCGTGTTTTCTCCCTCTACTTATTCCTATGCGTGCACAATACACACACCTATCTTTTCCACCCTTCCACAAGGGTTAAAAACCCTCCCCCGGTGAGTTTGTCCTCAATTTCTACCCCTACTTTATCACTGCGGGATTGATGCTACACTTATAGTTTCTAATGGATTTTTACCTTTGTGTTTTGACTTTGTTTTGCAGGAGAGCATGATATGAACGTGAGGCCCTCTTCTTCTAGCCGGCTAGAAGACGAGGAGGTTTGGATCCACATTGTCCCCGCACCCCGTTCCTTAAGCGCGATTAACTCTTCATGTTCCAAGGTACACGACGTTGTTTCTTCCATCTCTTCATCCTTTCAGTGTTGTTAAACCTTGGTGGCGATCATGGTATGCCTTTCTCATCCTTTCATTCCCCTTTTCTTTATTCATATTGTTGCATGATTCATGCATACATATTAGTCTAAAGGGGGCAGGGTAGAACTATTAATCCATCCACAGTTGCTGGGTGCCACATGACGTTGCTTGTAGTTAGGGTGCCCCCAGGTTGGCTCGGCTAGTTGTGTTGAACGCTGGTAAACCCACAAACTGAGTGATCAGGGGTGGGCCCAATCGATTGTCGATGTTGCAATGGGTCACGGCTAGCTGGATAGGACCCTTGGTTGGGCTCGATGACTGGGGCGTCAACATGATAATGTTGTTTGTCTGGTGGTCGGGGTGGCCCTCGCTCCTTGGCGAAGAGTCGTATGATGCGGCAGGATGTTCTGAGTCCCAGATTAACTCGGTTCTTGAGGTGTCGGTGGTGTAAAACCATAGGCAGGGTATTCGGGGGTGATCCCCGAATCTCTTCAGAGTGTCGGTCGATGCAGCAGGTTGTTCCGACCCTTGGACCCGACTGGGTTGTCGGAGAAACTACCTGGTATAGTGCCCTTTGCTCCGGAACGATCTCCGCTTGTTATGGTGTGCCGTTTGACCCGATGAAGTGTCTTGATTTTTGGGCTCAACTCGACTGGTAGAGCACTTTTGGCATTGTGTCATTGTGCTCTATTTTAGGAAGTATTTTTCTATGCTTAATTATTTGTGTGGTTTGATTGTATTCGTTATATGGTCGTGTGGGAACGGAGAGATTGAGAGAATTGGTTAAACAGTTTTTAAATTGCTAATTAGTGTCTATCACATATTTTGTAAAAAGCTAAAATTTTTCTTAAAATTTATAAACACCCAATTCACCCCCCTCTTGGGTGTCATTGATCGCGGGACTTCACAGCCCTAAGTTCTCCTCAGGCAGATGCCATGATGGAAACTCCCCCATAACGCACCTCGGTCTTTGATAGGCTGGGGACACCTGTCTGTCCCAAGAAGCGTTCTCAGAAGAGGCGGGCGGTTCGGCTCCTCAATGACGCGATCAGAGTGTTCGCATGCTACACCATTGGGCACCAGCCTGAGGTTCAGACTGACGATCTGAACCAGCCCATATCTCACCTCAGGAGACCGCGTCACTCGACTCAGCTGCCGACTTCGATCGGCCATGTCGGCACTTCTACCGGGCCTCAGACATCGACACGAGCAGTGGAAGTTCCCGTCGAGGAGCGTGTCACCCCCGTCAACACGGAGCCGATCAATAATGACCCTTCGGCTAGTGAAGTCCAAGAGGTGACTCTTGAGACTCTCATGAAGGAGAACCAGCATTTGAAGGCCCTCCTACAAGACTTACTTCAGGAACGTGACCTCCATCCTCAGCCGCCCACTGGACCTTCGACGGAGGCGCCGGTCCCGCCAGGTGGGCAAAATGGTGCTAACGCCTCAGCGGCAGCTGCTCGGACCCCTACCATTGCTGGTTTCGGCATGCCCTTGGCTGAGGCTCAACCATGGTCATCCAACACGCCGATGCCGAAAAATCTCATGGCAAAGCGCCAGATGATCCAGCAGATCGTTAAGACCAAGCTCGCCCAGTTTGGAGAAGGGTCACGACTGTAGATCTCTACAGTGTCCCCTATCCCCTCCACGATCAGCTCAAGAAACTTCCCCCGGAGTACGCCAAGCCGCCGAAGTTGTAGAAGTTTGACGGTCAAGGGTCCTCGCATGAACACTTGGCCTACTCCATCATAGCCATGGGCGAACTCGCATTGGATGAGTCTTATCTCCTCCGCTACTTCGCCACCTCACTCACGGGAACGGCCTTCCAATGGTATTCCCGCCTGAAGCCCAACTCAGTTATTAATTGGGCGGATCTCCAGAAGAAGTTCATTGACCGTTTTCAAACGGCCGAGCAAAAGGTCTCTTTAGCCGAGCTGTGCTCCCTCCGACAGAAGAAGGGCGAGAGCGCCCTCGACTTCATCAAGAAATGACGAGACCTCAGCATGACACTGCGTGGGTCTAATCAGGATGTATTTTTGTTGGCTACACGTTATTTTGCAGGTCAGCAGTCATCTTGCACGAGGCCCACTCTTTCTGGCTGGCCGGAAAGAGTGGAGGTTGAAGTCCTGTGCCTTGGAAGGTGGTGGAGTAGAGCGGTCAATCACCGTCCGTCCAAGAAGTTAAGCGGCTATCTCGTTGCCGTTCATCTCCGTCCTGCGGCCATCTTCGAACCGTTCTACTACCATCATTCTTTGTCCCACGTTCTATTTAAGCGTTGGTAGACGGTCCGTGGTAAGGCCGTACGTCTGACAAGTGGCCCTTCATCAGTCGCCCATCATCCCCAGTGTTGGATAAAGGCAAGTGTCTCCCACCTTTCTCAAGGCGCGACACATTCATTGTGTCCGGGGTCTTAGGTGGCGATCACACAGGTTTTATCTCTACTCCCTCCCTTTCGACTTCATTTATTTCTCACGCTTCCTTAATAGAGAGGGATAAGGGGATTTTGTTCAACTATTGGTACCAGGGAAAAGTCATTATTTTCGATCAACAGGCAGCACCTACAGGATTCTGGCTTCGTACAGAATACAGAACCATGGAACACAACTGTAAGCTGGGTCACATCAAGGCACAATAATAGCTGAACATACGACTACAAGGGATTAGTCACGCATCGAGCAGCTCACCAAGAAAAGACCCACGACAATGAGAAAATGACAATCTCAGGAAATGTAGCTCAAGGACCACGATAACGCCTCGAGGACACAACACCCAAGAAAGAAAATGCAGAGCAAAGGGTACTCAATCAGTAGGAATGCCGATAGATTCCCCAATACTCACAAATGCCAATGTCAACACCAGAATGACTCCAGCAACAGCACAACAACAGACAACATTAAGGCACGGGAAGCCAAGATGAAGTCACATCGAGGAAGACAATTCTCTCGACTGGTCAAAATCTTACGACAATGATCCTCGGCCCATGGGTAATCAGCCCACATGCTTCCGCTGCACACTCATGCAACGCACACAGGCATCAAAGAGCACCTCGGAATCCACATCTTAGCATACACTCGGCGCCATCACAATTCATAAAAATCACAAATAGCATGCCATGAGTACTGATCCAGCGAACACCTGATCACGAGAAGCCAAAGTGCAAAGGAAGAGAGTACCAGCTTCAGCACAAAGCCCAAGGAAAAATGCTAATCTTAGCTTACCTTCACGTCAAGAAAAAATAAATGAGCTTTCACAACACATCGGCCACTGGACACGGCACGACAAACACGGTACGCAAC